>CAJQZJ010033200.1:2577974-2592997 GCA_907164525.1 Lophiomys imhausi | reverse complement strand
AGAATTGTGGTTTCTTTGAATTCCTTCATAGATTTAAGTTCTTCTTGAAGGGACTCTATCACTTTCCATACTGCAGAATTGTCAATGTTTTCATGTGGTTCTGTTGGTGTGTGGTCATCCAAATTGGATGAGCTAAGGTGGTTCTGCTTTGTTGGAGTCATAATTCCTTGATTTCTATTTTTTTTTTGACCTTTCGCCATTGGATGCATTTAGCTGTCTGTTTTCTATGCTTGGAACCACAGTGGATGATTTGGTGCAGGGGACGAGTTACTTGGCTATCTGTCGTTGCTTACAGGGGGATTTCAAGGACACTGTGGTTTTAATGGCCTGAGGCACTGTGATCTGGTGCAGCCTATTCCCAGGTTGTGAATAATGGACCAGGATTGTTTCACTGCTCCCAATTCAGACTTCTCTATGTTGCACTTTGAGTTATCAGCCTGTAATGGTTCTGATAGTATGGGTCTGTTTGCCCAGGCACAGATTCTGTGGGCTTTGTTTGTTGTCCTGGAGGCTGACAGGGTCTGGCTCCACACCTGATATGTCAGGATTTTCCAGGATACAGCTATGGTCCCGATTTCTGGTTTCTCTCTA
This sequence comes from Lophiomys imhausi, assembly GCA_907164525.1. NCBI lineage: Eukaryota > Metazoa > Chordata > Mammalia > Rodentia > Muridae > Lophiomys > Lophiomys imhausi. The sequence goes on along the minus strand of CAJQZJ010033200.1, from coordinate 2,592,406 downwards.
GTCTTCTCGCCACAGGGCTGGACCCTGTGCTTAATTCCCTTCTTGTCTGCGCCGCCACGGGTCCCGTGGGTACCCCAAGCCCCGGATCCTCCGGCTGCCTGAGTGCACCTCTCGTCCCAGCAGCTCCGCCGTGGGTGCACGGACCCCTGGCCCCGCCCACGCCTGTCTCTCTCCCCAGATGACCTGCCGTGGACTGGCGGGGATTTGTCCCTGCCCGCCGTGCTCTCTCCCCAGCTGTGCTATAGTGAATCTGCGAGATTTGGCCGCTCCCGCCTGCTTTTGTGTTCCCAGCTTCCCACGCTCTCTCTGAACCTCCCGCCCTCCTGCTTCACGAGCCGCTGCGGACCACCCGCTGAGCCCCCTGTTTGTTCCTTGCTAAGGCTTCCACTATCTCGCAACCTTTTCTAAGTGGGTATAAGTTCAACCTGATGTGTGGGGAGCCCAATAGGACAGCGCTCTATGGCCAAATGGACCCTGATTCTGCCTGCTGTAAGTTGGGATCGATCTTACCAGGCGCCTCACCAAATGGGAGTTCCCGAATCCCGGGTTTAGTGGCCTCCGTGTCTGTTAGAGATGGGGAGAGCCTTGCCCTGGGACTTTTAACAGTCCCTTGGGAGCTGTGAGTGTTCCAGGGGGGGGGGGTCTAGCCCCTCCGGTTTTTGCACAGTGCCCAATATCTCTGTGTTTTTTATGGCTCTTTTTTCCCCGCGTTCAGAATGTGTCAGTGTAGGTCGCCGCCATCTTCGCTCTCCCCCTAGTTACATTTTTGAACGTTTCTGATACTGAGTAGAGTTATATTCTGTTCAGTGCCAACTCTACCTGACTTGTGATGTCCCAGTTTCTTTAAGAACTCAGGGCAGCTGGTGGTCAGCCCTGTCCACAGACCATTACTGTACTGTCTGCCTCTGGAAAGTGTTTATTCTTTGAGAAACAAATTTTTTTTTGTAATTACCCACTGTCCCCATCATGTTGGATTCCTTTTTAAGACACCTACCTAGTCATAAGGTCTGCAGTTATGGACACATTGTCCCATCTTTAAGAAGTTATGTCAGACATGAACAGAAATGAGAGATAGGAAACAGTTGCTAGTTCAAATGATACAGAAATATCATGTTCACAGCTACGAGCAAAGAAAGCTGAGATAAGCAATCAGTAACTAATGGCTTTAGCTATAAGCCTCGCTGGCCCCTTTTGTCCACACTTCATTCTGTTTTGTACGGTTACCACAGTTGATCAGAGGTCAACTGAATAGATTCCAGAGGTAAATAATTCTTAAGTTGAAAGTGTGCATGGCTCACAATATGTTGATGGACCATGTAGAGCCCAGCTCCCTGTACAAGGACGTGGAGTTGTCCATTGACTGCACCTCCAGTCTCTACTTGACCATTCAGTGGACACTTATCAGCTGTTTCACTTGCCAGATGGATAGTGGAGGGGTTATCTCACTTGTGGTGAGGTGACCCTCATGTCACAAAGACTACAGTGCTCACTTCCCTCATCACTGTATGAGAGCATGTTGTCCCTTCAAAACATCACAAGATGGAAGAATACAGAAAGGAGGGAAAGAGAAAGAGAGATATATATAGAGAGAGATTTGATACAGCATGCAATAATAATATTGTTGTGTTATTAATTTCTTATTGTGTTTCATTTACAAATCTAATTTTATCATGAGTATAACATTTTGTAATTTTGGGAAAAATCTATAAGATTTAGTAATATGTGATATTTTAGGCATCCAATAGGGAGATGTCTTGGAATGCTTGCTTTTGGGAATGAGAGGCTGTTGTGTAGTAATCGTAATTTCATGTGTGGTAAATCATGAACAATCTATGCTTTGGATCTTAACAGTTTTAAGATAATTCTATGGACCATAGATAAATCTCAGTCCCTTTTTCTCTCTGTCCAGTATTAATTTTGAGGACAATGTAGCACATTAACTATTTACTAATTGCAATTTTAGTTTCAAACATTAGGATACAAACAGTTACTTTGATAAACTTATGAGGCATTTAACGAAGACACACTTTCTGGGAAATGCAGGGCTAGATGGTTTGATTGTTTGTGAACATTAGAGAATGTGCAGGCACAATCCAGCATCTGGGTGTTCCAGCATCCTACACAACAGGCTGTATGTTATTATAAGGCCACCATTGTGTATGAGGCCCTTGCTGACAGGTTTGTTCTGGTGTTGGGTAGGACCACATTTTCTTCCTAAAATACCCTTGTTAAAGATTAAAGACCAAGACATTAGTCAGATTTGTAGCTTAAAACTTAGATAAAGTTCTTTAGAAATCAGATGGAAGCTGATATTTGGAGGAGATAAGAATAAATTTATGTTGTTCTACTCAGGATACTGAGTTGCTTTCCCAGTAAAGGTAAAGCCTTGCTGTCGGCAACCGGTGGGGATCAACCGCTACACTTGTAGCAGTTTCTAATGTGCAGGCAATGGTTTACCCCTGAATATGCTGCAGCTATTCTGTGCATGGAAGCATGATTCACTACTCAGAAACTGTTTTTCTGTCTATCAAATAGTCCCTGACTGAAGTTTTATCTCTAGGGCAGTATGGTTGAGGAGATATCTGCAATGTGCAAATGTCTGCGTAAGGGTGCAATTCAATAAGAGAGAGGGGAATGTTCCACAGGTGCTACTTGGCTGTTCTACATGATCATTTTCTTGTCCTGGACTAGAGGGGAAGACAATTAATCTATCTCAGAAGCATCGTCTAGAAGGTCCTTGATATGATTACTTTCATCTCCATGGAAGGCACATGCTAATGTGTAATTTCTAACATTGTATTTAGTTCAATGTAATTCTCTCATTATGTAACTCATTATGTGTTTCTTCTATCAGCTCCATCAAGTGGGTGAGCAGAGGATGCTTGAATGGGTTTCTTTATATCTTTACATAGTTCAATATATAGATACTAGAGACTGTTCAGAATTATACCCTTTTGTTTATATCATAGAAAATTTGTGCAAATACTATCATAAGGGAAAATTAGCTTAGAAAAACTATCTCTTGTGTAAATACCATTCCTTATATGGTATTTTCATTGAAACTGAGAAAGTCTCTTTCTCCTTTTTCATATTTGTGTGGTAAGGACTATTACAAAACATGATGTTTTTTGAGTTTCCTTGTCCATTGACACAAAGTGACTCTAATCAATGTATCTGAACTCCGTGTCAAACAGTGCTGAGGGCACACAGTTGAATAACTGTACATATTAGGCAGATCCTGAATGGAAGATTTATGGCAACACTGTAGTTTTTGAAAATTTGGCATTGTCCGTGGACTTGTTGGTTTTATTCTCACTCATGAAATACTCAAGATAGATTAAAAGCCTCCATGTCGTGCCTATAAGTGAGTAACTGGTACCTTGACTCACATGAGCAGTGCTGAAACTTCCAGTTTAACATTCTGATGGGAACAATTTCCATGCCAGGGAAAGGTTATGGACATAGCTAACAGCAATAAAGAGATGATGAAGGTCTACGCTTGGTCACTGCACTGAGCACCATTGCTGGAGTGTAACTCTAAGTTGGTATCAGAATTACGTCCAGAGACAGGATGTCTGACTTGTGGTTTGCAGTTGGTCTTCACAATATCTAGTGAACACCTCTAAAGATGACTCATTATTTTGAGATTTTGAGTTTTGCAAATCACAGTCCAAATGATTTATTGCACTTTATGGCTGTTGAAAATAGCTGAACAGGAATTGCTAGCTGAATGGAAAATAAGCTATTAATAGTTTTACTTTTTTCAAGGAGAGGTCAACAGGCAAATTAGGAAGTGTGCAGGAATCACTAACATCTAGGCCTGTAGTATGCTCCGACTTCATCAGTTTGTACAGACATTAGATTTGGTGATGTGAAGCATGAACGCACAGATGATATGTTTGCTCTCTTGACCATTCCTGAGCAAAGGGGGTCAGTGCTGGTGTTGGCAGCAGAGTTGTCAGCCTCAATTCTAGCCATCTTTTGCTTGACAGCTTTCTGAAAGTGCTCTATAATCTTGCATGAGAGACATATACCTCTATTTGTGTGTGTGTCTGTGTGTGTGTGTGTGTGTGTGTGTGTGTCTGTGTGTGTGTATCTCTTTGCGAGGTAAGCATGTTTTCATATGCATGCTCACATACATATGTGTGGCACATATGTGAGCATGCTTGATGCTGACATCAGGTGTCTTTGTTGACTTGTCTGCCTTATATATTGATATGTATCTACAAATATATCAATATATAATGTATATCACTTAAATCCAGAGTTCAATGATTTGGTTAGTTATGGATCAGAGATTCCTTTTCTCTGACTCCCAAGATCTGGAATAACAGGCACATGTAGCACCTACCTGGTATTTACATGGGTGATGAGAATTTGAAGTCTGGTCCTCAATCTTGAATGACAAGCTGAATTTCTTCTCCAGCCCAGTAGACCTACAATGTCATAATTTCCTTTCAGCTTCATGAATGACTTTAACATGATAACTTTACCACCAATGTACAATTTCTCACATGATATTTGTATTGTCTATTGCATGAATCAATTGGATAATAACTTCTAAGAAGATAGAAATGTTGAATTACATGGAATTGTAACTCATAGCATTTCATCTGGTATTCTAATAGCATTAGATGAGTGTGCTAAGGAAGGTATACATGAGTTACTACAATTGTTATGAAAATAGTTCTGGGATGTCTTTCAGTGTTTGCGTGCTTGTTTAGCATGTACAGTACTTTGGTTTGATACTAACCAGTGCATAAAAGCAAGAACAGAAAATCCACCCTGATTTGTATAGTATACTTTAAATACAATCCTGTTTTGTAGGGTGGGACAAATTAGGTGGAAATGAACATTTATTTTTTTTAAATGCTAATTAAAATATACTTACTGGATGAAGAAAAATTAAGCATTAAGGAATGTCCATTTTAGCACTCATGTGTACAGGTGCTTATATTTGTTCAGTGGATATGTTTATATATTTTTACATCATATATATATGTATATATCCAGCATATGTACTAACATGTGTGTCTGTTTGTAAATCATAAGAACATATAGTATGATTGAACCATATTTTATTTCAACTTAAGATGAAACATGAAAGATCAAAAAGATGTGTGTTTAAGTCACAAATTATTATCTAATTAAGTCAAAACAGCTCTTTAAACTCATCTTGAGGCACAACCATGGGAGTATAATATGATTGTTTTCTTTGGAGATGTTTGCTGTGTGAATGTAAAGGTAAATATGTCTCCCTCATTTTCAATCTATCACTGACATTTACTGAAAGTAGATGTTGCAAAAGTTATAGCAGCAGTCATGAAATATCCAACACTTCCCAGAAGTATCTTGGTAAACCAAGCTTTCGCTGCTTTGAAAGTGTCAAGACATTACTTGACACTCCGTGTGTAAGTATTGTCCACAAGCTACTCAGTGCCCATAGACATGCATTTCACAAGACTGCACACTACACGTGGAAAGTCATGCCTTTTGGGAAATCAGTCCTGGCTCAGTGGGTTTTCATTCCTTTGGAAAAGTCATTTCAAGTCACTTTTAGAAAATATTTACTTTTACAGAATACAGCTTTTGGCTGCACTGTGTGTGCTAAGGTATATTCAGAAGAAATGCCAGTCATTGGTTTAACCCTTTATATGCTCATTCCTGTGGTGCTGAAAGCAATGTCATTTCCACAACCAATCCAAGTTGTGTGTTCATCTGTGTATGTCATGCAAGACAAGATCGTGATTGATCGATGAATTGTCTGAAAGATAACAAGGTGTGTGTGTGCAATTCCAAGAACCTCAAATATTTCAGGTCTGATGTAGCATTCATCAATCTTAGAAATACACTGTAGTATTAGCTTATAATTATCCTTTAATTACGACATTTTCCTTTCCTGACCACACCTTTGTTAGGCAATCTGAATTGCTGTAGATGCACCATGTAGAGTTCAGTTAGAAGTAGAGGCTGTGCAGTACTTAACAAGGTCGGTCTTTAAATGTGGAGACATCTGCACTTTGGGAAGCATCAGGTAGTAATTTTTAATTGACAGTTTTCCTACCTAAAGCCTCTCTGTCAAGAGATTGCTCTCCAAAGACAGTCAGCTGGGTAAATGTCAGAGGCTCAAAAAGTAAATTATAGGGCAAACAGTGTTGATATTTCTATGAAATGGAAGAAAGGCATGTTTATTTTTAAAAATATAGAATTTTATTTAAAACAAGTGAACCCTTCTCTATGTGACCTTTCCAAGATTCCAAACAGTGAAAAATATGGTCATTACAAATAACCTTTTCCAGAAGGGGCCTAAGCATTCAGGATTTCCATTTGGTAATGTACATGAATTAATTTCTTTTCTACAATCTAACTCTTGACATTAAATTTTTATATTTTATCTCTGATAAAACAGTTTTAAGTAAACCTTGAAAGAGAAACGTGTAAAAAAAATAGCTACATGACAATCCATTATTTTAACTGCTATGGGGTAAACCAGTCATATGCTCTGCAATGTAGGTGCTCTGCTTGTGTAAGTTTGTGGGGCGTTATGGTCACAAGTTCTGCTTGTAGATACCAGAATTCTACTGAGTAGATCCATGGAAAGTAGTTTCCATTTTGGCAAACAGTTTATTCTGACTTTCTGATTGATAATTTTTTGAAATTTAAAACTCTTTTTAAAAATGTGAATAATATTGTGACATTCAGTTGTTTCTCAAGTTAATCTTTACTAGTTTTGTTGGGGAATTAAAAGAGAAAATGAATATAATATTCATGTATTACATAGATATTTCTGATTAGTTATATAAGATTATGAAGAGAAATATAAAGATTGGCAAACACTGTTACCCAATCCTGGATAATGACAGTCTTGTGTCATGACAACTCCACTAGAACACAGGCTCTAAACTCCAGCTGGGAATCCTAGGCCACACCCCATTCTGACCCATCTATCCCGAATGCTCTTTCTTCCTAACCTCCTATTTCAGAATCACCAAGGGCCAGGAGAATCTGGATTCCACTTTGCTGATTGTGGATTCTCATTCGTTCTCTGAATACATCTGAATGGTGGAGCACACCATGAAGCCACAAAGGAAGCTGAGGTTTTGAACTTTCTTAGGTTATGAATGAGGGGGGTGAATGTGCTTGACTACTCTACATAAAATGAGAGACACGAATTATTTTTCCATTCTGTTTAAATTTTTTAATTAATAATTTTGTAAGATCATAAGGTAATGGGCCTCACTGGCATTTTCATGTACATCTGTCCTACTTTGTTTCTGTCTGCCCTTCTTGGGTGATTGTTACCTCCCTGGACACCATCCTAAGCATAGCCATTTACCAGGTCACTTCATGTCTGACATAGCTTTGTTTCTTGTGTACATTCTAACCCTCTGATGCTAAGATTAAGACTGGCCCCAACAAATGACAGAAGGGACGTCTGACTGAAGGTCAAAATAATGACTCAATATGAATTCGAAGCATGCTTCACCTTAAAATGGATGTTTATAATAATTTCTTCTTATACCCTGCAAAGAGCAAATTAAAACTTTTCATTTGAAGAACTTTTTAGAGTGCTGATTAATGATTGGCAAACAAGACAAAACTTCGTCTAAATTAGTTTTGCCTTTTCCAAGTCATCTTTAAGAGAAGATTGTCTGTGCGTCCTCTCAGTCTAACCCTAACTAAACGGTAGCTGCTCACATGTAGGCCTCCTGTTTTCCTGTTTTATGAATCCGGAACTAGTCATGTTCTTCATTGGTGTGCAGAAAGATACACTGAAATAAAATGAAGGACGGGAAGTTATTGTGTATTTACCTTACCAAGACAAAAAAAAGCCTCAAAGAATAAAATTAGAACATAGCATAAACTACTTTGCAAAGGGGACTGAGCTTATAAAGAGCTAAGAGGAATCCAAATACACTTAATGTTTGAGTGTGTTACAAAGGCTAGGGCAGGTCACAGAGTTCTGGTTTGGAGGCAAAATGTTCCCCATGGGTTCCTTGTTGAATATTTGGTTCCTCAGTTGGATCTGCTTAGCAAGTAAGACCTACCCAGTGTGCCACGGTTATGTGACTGTGGATCGTCTTTGGTTTTCAGTCTCTTCTTTGTTCTGTGCCTCCTGTCTACTTTCTTGGAAGCTTTCCTTATTTCAGTGCAGAGGCTAAGCCCTCGGTGCTCAGAAACTAAAACGTCATGAACTACAAAGGCTAGGTATTAAATACAGAACACAAATTTAACTCAGATTAATTACAAGTCTGAAACATATTTCTTAATCACCAGGTACAAACAAGAAAGAACAGAATGGAAGCATTTACTGTTCTAGGATGTTCTAGAATGTCTGGAATGTTTGTTCTACTCATTAGAAAAAGACATGAGAGTTAAAAAACAAAAACAAAACCGAAACAAACAAACAAAAAACTACTCGATGAGAAAGGGAAATAATTTTGCCTAGAACATTCTTGTTCTCTGTGATAATTCTTTTTTGCATCTTCTATGTAAGTAAGTTTATTCTTGTACTTTGAAATCATTCTCTAGCAGGTGGGTTCTGGACATGTTTAGTGTCATATATACCAGCTGAGCACCTCAAAGTCACACATAATGCCATGGTTCTAATTTTACCACAGACACCTGAATTTTTGCATGTAAAAATCATTCAAACTTAAACTAAATTCTAAAGGTAACAAACATTTTAAGATATTTTATGCTAATCTATGTTCTGTCTAGGGAACATAGTATGTGTGTAAAGTCTAGTAAGTAAAATATTAACAAGAAAATAACAGTGTTTATTAATCACATGTATTTTCAGAGCAAATTGCTAACAAGTAACACCTAACACAGTTGGGTTTAGACTGGGAACAAACAATACGTACTTCCCAATGGGAGTTAAATTTATCTCAATATATTCACCAGATGATTAAAGTACCCATCTCTAATTCCACAGACATTTCAGAGAATATGTGGCATTATTTTATTCCTATGAAACTTAAGTTACAGCTATAAAGGTTGGACATTTTCTGAAATCCAGAAAACTAGCTACTTTTGTTTTTAGTTCTATGGGTGTCTTCAACAGTCTGTATTCTTGTCTTTTACTCTCTCCACAAAATTGAGCTGACTCAATTCATAATTAATTGAACTAATCACGAGTGACACTCAGAACCAAATTACTTGGAAGTACCCTTTCAACAGTCTCTTTAATGATGCTGAACCTCCCAGTCAGATGTGACCTTCCTACTTAATAATTCACAGCATTTTTAGCATCTTTGTCTCTTCAACACAAAGTTTCTTTTTTGGAATTACTTGTTCCCTGTCTTGGTTCTCTTACTAACTTGCATCGTACTAAAAGCTCATAAAAATAAGAAATTATGGTAAAAACCACAGAAGCCTGTCTTGGTTACACTTCTATTACTGTGATGAAACATCACGACCAAGGCACTTATAAAAATAGCAAATTAATTGGTGCTTGCTTAGAGCTACAGAGGGCTAGAGTCAGTGATCATCATGGTTGGGACCACAGCAGCAGGCAGGCAGGGAAGTGGGAAGGTGACTGAACCCACACGAGATCTACAGGTTGCAGATAGAGGAGAGAATGGGCCTCGAATATGTTTTGGAAACCTCAAGGTCTACCCTAGTGACACACCTCTTTCAACAAGGCCACAACTTGTAGAATGAGTTTGGCAATGTTCTTTCAGATTCTATTTTGTGAAAGAGTTTGAAAAGTATTGGTGTTAGCTCCTCTTTGAAGGTCCGGTAGAATTCCGTGCTAAAGCCATCTGGCCCTGGGCTTTTTTTGGTTGGGAGATTTTTAATGACAGTTTCTATTTCCTTATGGGTTATAGGGCTGTTTAATCTGTTTATCTGATCTTGATTTAGCTTCGGTAGGTGGAATCTATCAAGAAAATTGTCCATTTCACTTAAGTTTTCAAATTTGGTAGAGTATAGATTTTTAAAGTAGGATCCAAATATTCTCTGGATTTCCTCAATGTCTGTTGTTATTTCTCCCTTTTCATTTCTGATTTTGTTGATTTGTGTTTTCTCCCTCTGCCTTTTAGTTAATTTGGCTAAGGGTCTGTCTATTTTATTGATTTTCTCGAAGAACCAACTCTTGGTTTCATTGATTCTTTGTATAGTTCCTTTTGTTTCTAAGTTGTTGATTTCAGCCCTAAGTTTGATGATCTCCTGCCTTCTGTTCCTCTTGGGAGTGTTTGCTTCTTTTTTTCCAATTCACCCAGTTTAGCTGTTACTTCGCTAATATGAGCTGTCACAATTTTCTTTTTGAAGGCACTTAGTGCTATGAACTTTCCTCATAGCACAGGTTTCATTGTGTCCCATAGGTTTGGGTATGTTGTGTCTTCATTTTCATTGGATTTTAAGAAGTCTTTCATTTCGTTCTTTATTTCTTCTCTGACCCAGTGGTCCTCTAGTAAAGAGTTGTTCAATTTCCATGTGAGTGTAGACTTTCTGTTGATTCTTTTGCTATTGAAGTCCATAATCACCCTGATTCCTAAACCACACAAAGACCCAACAAAGAAAGAGAACTTCAGACCAATCTCCCTCATGAACATAGATGCAAAAATACTTAATAAAATACTAGCAAACCGAATTCAAGAACACATCAAAAGTATCATACACCATGATCACGTAGGCTTCATCCCAGGGATGCAGGGATGGTTCAACATACGAAAGTCTGTCAACGTCATTCACCATATAAACAAGATGAAAGAAAAAAACCACATGATAATCTTGTTAGATGCAGAAAAAACATTTGACAAAATCCAACACCCCTTACTGCTAAAAGTTCTGGAGAGAACGGGCATACAAGGACCGTACCTAGAAATAATAAAGGCAATATACAGCAGGCCAGTGGCCAACATCAAATAAGTGGAGAGAAACTTGAAGCATTTCCTCTAAACTCAGGGACAAGACAAGGACGTCCACTTTCACCATATCTCTTCAATATAGTACTTGAAGTTCTTGTTAGAGCAATAAAACAACTAAAGGACATCAAGGGGATAAACATCGGAAACGAAGAAGTCAAATTATCCCTATCTGCAGATGATATGATAGTATACATAAGCGACCCCAAAAATTCCACCAGAGAACTCTTACAGCTGATAAACACCTTCAGAAAGGTGGCTGGATACAAAATTAATTCAAAAAAATCAGAAGCCCTTCTTTATACAACAAACAAATAGGCTGAGGAAGAAATAAGGGAAACAACCCCCTTCACAAGAGCCACAAACAACATAAAATACCTGGGGGTAACTCTAACCAATCAAGTAAAGGACCTGTACAACAAGAACTTCAAGCCCTTGAAGAAAGAAATGGAAGAGGCCTTTAGAAGATGGAAAGATCTCCCATGCTCATGGATAGGTAGGATCAACATAATAAAAATGGCCATCCTACCAAAAGCAATATATAGATTCAATGCAATTCCTATCAAAATACCAACATAATTTTTTATAGACTTGGAAAGAGCTAGCCTCAATTTCATATGGAACAACAAAAAGCCCATAATAGCTAAATCAATCCTGTACAATAAAAAAGCATCTGGAGGTATCACTTTCCCAGATTTCAAGCTATACTACAGAGAAATAGTTGTAAAAACAGCATGGTTATGGTATAGAAACAGACCAGTAGATCAATGGAATTGAATTGAAGATCCAGAAATAGACCCACACACTTATGGCCACCTAATTTTTGACAAAGAAGCAAAAACGGCACAATGGAAGAAGGACAGCATCTTCAACAAATGGTGCTGGTCCACCTGGATGTCCATTGTAAAATAATGAAGTTAGACCCATACTTATCACCCTGTACAAAACTTAAGTCCAAGTTGATCAAAGACCTTAACATAAGGATGGTCACACTAAATCTACTAGAAGAAAAAGTGGGAGAAACCCTCGAACTCATTGGCACAGGCGACAACTTCCTGAACAGAACACCAACAGCTCAGGACTTGAGATCAACAATCAATAAGTGGGACCTCATGAAACTGAAAAGCTTCTGTAAGGCAAAGGACACTGTCATTCGAACAAAATGGCAGCCTACAGACTGGGAGAAAATCTTCACCAACCCCACATCTGGCAGAGGGCTAATATCCAAAATCTACAAAGAACTCAAGAAATTAAATGCCAAGAAACCAAATAATCCAATCAAAAAATGGGGCCAGAGCTAAATAGAGAATTCACAAAGGAGGAATCCCTAATGGCTGAAAGACACTTGAAGAAATGCTCAACATCCTTAATCATCAGAGAAATGCAACTCAAGACTACTCTGAGATTCCATCTCACACCTGTCAGAATGGCTAAGATCAAAACCTCAAATGACAGCACATGCTGGCGAGGGTGTGGAGAAAGGGGTACCCTACTCCATTGCTGGTGGGAATGCAGGCTTGTGCAACCACTATGGAGGTCAGTCTGGCAATATCTTAAAAAACTTGGTATAGCTCTGCCTCAGGAATCAGCCATACCACTTCTGGGTATACACCCAAATGCCTCTTCACAGAATCATAAGGAAGTTTCCTTATCTATGTTTATAGCAGCCTTATTTGTAATAGCTAGAAACTGGAAACAACCCAGATGTCCCTCAACTGAAGAATGGGTCAAAAAACTGTGGTACATCTATACAATGGAATATTATTCAGCTATCAGGAACAATGAAATTATGCAATTTGCAGCCATATGGATGGAATTAGAAAAGCTCATCCTGAGTGAACTAACCCAGACTCAGAAGGACACATATGGCATCTATTCACTTATAGTAGGATTTTAGCTATATAGTAGAAGGTATTGATACTACAACTAACACACCAAAGGGAACTTGGACATAGACTTCCTATTTTTAATTTTTATTCTTTATTTATTTTTTATGTATTAGTTATATTTTTTTCTATTTTTTAGTCTTTTTTATCTATTGTATGCTTATTGGTTTGTGTGTTTAGTAGTTCTCTCTCCCGGGCAACGAGACACTTTTCACTGATGGTACTGCTTTGTTGATCCCCAATGAATGAAGAGGCTCTTGGCCCTCATACGACCTCTCAAATGAGATGAGGGACTGTTATATAAGGACACCCCACCCCAGAGAAATGGGATGGAAGGGTTAGGAGTTAAAGAAAAAAAGTGAAATGTGATGTTTCGGCCTTTTACTACTAATTGTAATAAACTGTTTAGGATAATTAAGAAATGCAAACTAATGGTTATGCAAGCCGGTCATTCAGTTAGGTACTATGATAGCCTATTATAGTTACTTTCTAAGCTAATCAGAAATAAACCGGCAAGAGACAAGCAACATTTGCTTACCCTAATATAAGAGATAGATAGGGCCTCTTCAAAAACCTCAAGAGATCTGCAGAATATGGCATTCTAAGATGTTTTCGTAACTTTAGATTTTTTTATATCAAGACATATCAACTCCTGAGAGCACCCCCTATTCTCCTCCAAGTAGAAGATGAGCATCGAAGAATCTCCAGTGGGAGATGATTGAATTAGTCACAAGCCTATCTCTTGGTAGGAAAAGCCCCTTGCCCCAACTGTAGACAGAATGCTGTCCAAAAAGGACAAAACCTGGAAGCAGGTTAGTCGACAGCCTAGCTCTGCCAAGACAGGGTATGTAAGTCCTTCATAATTCCTGCGCTACAATCAATGTCTGTCAGAGAAACGGGGCCAAACGACTGAAGAGCAATGCTGTAATGTATGGAGAGAAAATGGGAACTGTCCAGGCAGTATGTCATTTCTTAGTTTGGGAACCTGCAGACCCTGTACTTCCTTTAAAATCAGATATATTTATCCCTCTCAGGTCTCTGAGGTGGTTGAAGAACAGATAGCTAGAGTCTCATAATTTAATTTTGAGTTGTTTAGGAGTCAAGAGAGTGTTATAGATCTAAGAAGATACTTTTAAAAATGTGAAGCTCTGACCTCTTGATACCAACCGTCTAAAACGGTCTAGGATAGTTAAAACAAACTCCTAGTCATGCAAACATGTCTCTTTGTTAGCTACTATGACAGTCTATCACAGATATTCTCTAAACTACCCAGTAATCAAGTTGCTAAGAGACAAGCAACATTTGCTTATCTAAATACAAGAGATGGATAGGGCATCTTCAAAAACCCCTAGAGATCTGCAGAATATGGCATTCAAAGATGTTATCTTAAATCAAGATTTTTTTTTGATATCGAGACATATCAGTGCCTGACAGCACCCCCTATTCTACTCCAAGTAGAAGATAAGCATCGAAGAACCTCCACTGTAAGATGGTTGAATTAGTGGCAAGCCTATCTCTTGGCATGAAAAAAACCCCTTGCACCAACTGCAGACAGACTGCTGTCCAAAAAGGACAAAACTTGGTAGCAGGGAAGTCGACAGCCTAACTCTGCCAAGACAGGGTAGGTCAGTCCTTCATAATCCCTGCTCTACAACAAATGTCTGTCAGAGAAACA
>CAJQZJ010033200.1:2532597-2577964 GCA_907164525.1 Lophiomys imhausi | reverse complement strand
TGGTATGTTCTTTCTTAGTTTTGGAAGCTGCAGGCTCTGCACTTCCTATATAAGCAAATATATTTATCCCTCTCAGGTCTCTGAGGTGGTTGAAGAATAGACAGATAGAATCTTATAGTTAAATTTTGAACTGTTTAGGAATCAAGAGGGTGTTATAGATCTAAGAAGATACTCTTAAAAGTGTGTTGCAAGATAGTATGAATGTTGAGTCACATATAGACCTTTAAACTCATGGAGTTGGGTAGATAGTAGAATGTTAAAGTCAGGGGCCAAATAGGTATAAACTGGACATTGGGAAGGTATACTGGGCCAATTTACTCTCATAAATGTGGCATATTTATATCTGTTGTTTTGTATAATACTTACTGTTATAAGAGAAGGAACCATCTGTTGGACTGAAAGGGGAAACTTCTGGGGGGAAGAGGGTGGAAGGGCAGGATAGGAAGGGGGAATAGGGAGGGGTTTGTTACTGAGATGTAACTTGAAGAAAAAAAAATAAAGTATTTAATAAAAAAAAGTAGAAGAAAAGGAGAAAGAACAAAAGGTGGAAGAAAAAGAGTAAGAATGAAAAATACAACAATAGAGCACACTGGCACCCTAGGGAATGAGGTGTGTAAGGGGTTGGGGCCAAGAGAATGGACAGATACGCTAGAGTTGGCAAAGTACTTGATGTCCTCGGGCTAATATAACAGCAGAGCAGATGGACCAGGATGTCACATGACCCCTCAGCCTCAGTAGAAAACTAAGACCCAGCACAAATGGCTGGAGCCAAATGGAGATTGATCTCATACCATGTCTGTAGGTAATTGCTCATATCCACTACCTTCTGATTAGAGTTCTTAGGAAATTCTTCTCTTTCTGTCCCTCTCTCTCTCTGTATCCGTCTCTCTGTCTCTCTGTCTGTTTTTCTCTTTCTCTGTCTCTGTCTATCTCTCTCCTTCCTAGGTGTGGCTAAAAGCATGGTTAGCCAGTTTCCAAATCTTGTGTCCATGTTCTCTTGTTGCCATGGCTTACCTGCCAGGATAGACTCTATCCATTGGGATTGGAAAAGAAAAGAAAGGGGAAAAAAAGACCATCTAATTGCTTTTGTGGAGCAGGTAGTTGATCTGGCTTAAGGAAGCCAAGGTGACTCTAATTTAAAAAACTAAGGTGTACACTGAGGCAAAACTGACAAACAAACAAAACAGCACACTCACTGAAACCCATAATTCATATCCATTCAGAAGATGGATGTGAGGTAGTTTCTGGGCTGGCACTGAGTGGGGCACTTCTGCCTTTTATCTTCATTATTGGTGAGTTTCCTGCATTGATTTACTTCTTTTTCATTGTAATAAGCAGTAACATATCATATCACTATACACTGAGCAGGAATTGCCCTAATAAAACCCATTGCCTATTTGGGATTGGTATTTTTTAAAAAGCAGGATTCTACTAAATTGTCTACATAGATTTTAATTACTGTTTAAAAGAAAAAAATCAATATTAACTTTCTTGTGTGGTATAACTTTAAGTCAACAAAAAACTTACACGACTTGAAACATGAGCATATGTGTTGGATCCTTCTGAAAACACCTGTTGAGAAACAGCAGGGTTTTTAACCTGACTTTAATTATTTCATTGATTTGACAGTGGTTCCTACAGCTCTATACAATGGTTCCTGTGTTGCTGTCTCAACCCTCAGAGTGAGCCAACAGAACACATGTCAGGGAGGGAAACATAATAAATCACAGGAAATAACAGGGTCCTTATGATGCTGCCACCAGAGTCCTGAGGATTCCATCCAGTGCTCAGATTTTTTACCCTGCATCTTTCTCTGTTTTAAATTTTTCTAATAATATCCAAACTCCTAATTTCCCTAAACAGGAAGAATACCCCATGCTGTTGTCATAAACACCACTATTCATGGCTTCTCATTGTCTGTCTACCTGGTCTGTCTTCTCTGTTGAATCTGGTCTCATCTCTGTATTTAGTAGTGAAAAGAAGTTGTCAATGAGAGGTATGGTTTGTTGTAGTTTTGTGATTAGGGTAGTCATCAACAGAGGCAATTAGCATTCTACTTTGTAGAGAGAGTCAGGGGAGGGAGGGAAGGAGAGAGGGAGGGAGGGTGAGAGAGAGAGAGAGAGAGAGAGAGAGAGAGAGAGAGAGAGAGGTAGCCTCAAAGCTGGGTGGCAATGGTGTTCATCCTCCAGCAAGATATCCCCTTCTAAAGATTCTATAACCTTCTCACAAAGCAATATCAACTGCAGACTAATTGTTCTCATATGTGAACCTATGGGAGACATTTTCATTCAAACCACTGCAGCCACATAGAGATAGAACATGTCAGATAGGCTTGGAAATGTACTAAAATACAGGGCCCCATCCCACACTTGCTGAGCAAGACGCTCTTACGGTGGAGGTGTCACATAATGACTACTTCAGGCTCTCCATCTGACTATAATGTCCATTCAGGCTTGGGAATCACAGTCTCAACCATTAGTTTCTCATTTGTTTTAGAACATATTTTCCTTTGTAACAGTCCTGGAAATGCCGGACCATGATAACCTCCCTAAAGGTGCTAGTGACTGTTTCCATTCTACCAAGGAGCTCCAGGGTGTTTACAGTTGAAATGTAGTTGTGGAACAGTTTTCTCAAGAGTTCTACCCTGCGAAGAATCTCCTTATGCAGGAAGGAAAACAATTCAGAACAGCTTCAGGAAGTTTTTGAAACTGACCAGATTCACTAGGCCCTTCCCCACCAGAGTAAGAAATAAAAGCTGAGAGTCTCTCCCAGGTGGAGCTAAGCAAAGCTACACAGAGGACCCTGAGACGAGAGCAGCTGCCTGGGAGAAACAGAAACCCTCCAGGCAGTTTGGAAGAGGTTTAGACCAGAGTCCCTTGTAAAGGACGCCCCCAAACCTGTTGAGCTGCTTGCAGGCTGTCCAGTTGTGCTCCAGGTTCCCAGCTTTTGTGAGCTGTCACCCATGCTGGGGTGGACTTTGGTGATGTAGCTGTCTTTGAGTCACTTCTGCTCCTGTAAGTAACCCTTCACCCATATTCCTGTAAATAACCCCAGCAAAACTCACTGGTTCACCAAACTGCACTTTGGTATGTTTTGGGTTTCCTATCAGGGATGACTAGACTTGTGTGTTCCGTCTTACCAGGAAGTTTTGACATAATTCACATACGGCTCCTCAGAACTGGTTTTCTTGCTTCTTGCTTATAGACATGACGAACTGAAACAACATTACCCAGAATAAATTTATACCTTTTTAAAAGGACCTATGCTGGTTTCCTTGTTTCTTGCTTATAGACATGACTTACTGAAACCACATTACCCAGAATAAATTTATACCTTTTTAAAAGGACCTATGCGGCCCATGGGCATTTTCTTTTCATAATTATTTCCAAATGCCAATAAAAATAATATGTATTTGTGGTACAGGAGCTATGTGCTTGATGCCTCATGACACTAAAAGCATATGGTTGTTGCATATAAGCTGCTGTATGGGTTCGTGACTTGAATGGGTGAGGGTATCAACCCTGTCAACATTTTCAGGATTCAGTTGGCTATTGTAGTTCATTTCTAATTACCAGAAGGACAAGATAAGGAAACTGGCCTTCAACGTCAATGAAGATTTCAATACACAACTTGTGTTAACTACAGAAGGGAATTGTCCATGTTTGGCAAGTAGAAGCAATGAGCAATCTGATACATTCTACTGTGTAAATGAGTACATATACACAGATGGTGGTGCACTGCTGGCAAGAGCAGGCTGGAAAGACACACTTCGCTTGGCTCAAATCTCACTGAGAATGGTTACTCTACAGGAAGACTCCTCATTTTGTTCACTGACACTGGCTGCTGCTAGGCAACCAGACCAGGGCTATTTCAATGTGACTTCTAGTCTCTTCAAACACATCTTCTGACCCAGCAACAGTGTGTGTACGAGAAGTTATTAAAACATCTGGAAGAACTTTCTATTACCCTGTTCCTTTTACAAGTGGAGCTCTTGATGGGTACATATTTAATATTTATTTAAAAATCACAAAATTATTTAAATGTAACAGCCCCGATTTAGAATCCAAGTATCTGTTAATTTGACATAAATTTATATATAAAATACAGTGTGGAGGATTCGTATCTGTGCTGATGAATTAACTGCATTATGCCAACTACAGGACAAGGTATTCAGCAAATATACATCACAGTATGCTCTTATCTAGAATGATACAATCATTTATTAAATTTCTATTATTTTTCAAACAATCTAGTGCAATTTAGAAGTTAATTTAGTATGACAGTAAGCTTAAGTGTGTAGCTCATCAACACCCATGACAGCTACACTCCCACAGAAAGTCAGTCTTGTTTGCTTAATTTAGTGAAATTGGGAGGAGCAGGTCAGTCATTTAATTAAACCTGTAATATAAATATAAAACATTATACCTATTCCACTGTTGTAACCATTACATCATAAATAGAAATAGGAAAGCAGGCGTTGCATTAGTTATTGACATAATTATAAACTATGAATTAATCAAGGTAATTTATTAACTTCTCTAGTTCTGCTGACCAGAAGCTTGCAGAGTTTCACACAATAAGTTGTTCAAATGTTTTTGTGTTTGTCACATTGAGTGAGAATGCTTAGCTTGGTGTCATGGAGCGAGTCTATAATGCCTGTAATACTAGCACTCAGGGGGGCTAAGGAATTCATGGCCACCCTGGATTACATTGAGAGTTTCCTGCCTGGTAGGGCTATGCAGTAAGATCCAGAGTACCTCCTCTACACAAGGAAGATAGAGATAGATGAGAGAGAGAGACAGAGAGAGAGAGAGAGAGAGAGAGAGTTTAAATGTTATGTTTTCAACTAATCCAGGTATAGTGTATTTAAATTTTATGTCCTCAATCCAGGTAGAGTGAATATAAAGGATACAAAGTGTCTTTTACAGATAAATTCGGAGTGTGCAATATATGGTGCCAGGGTTGTGCCATGCATTTTTAGAGACCGTTAGAGTATTTTGAGTTAAATAAAGAGACTGGCAGGCTACTCTGTGCTTTCGTATACACTAACTTCCTGTCACTAGTCTGAGCACTAGGACTTTGATAGAAAGTCAAGTGAGCTTAGTGGCAACACCCATGTGTCATCCATCCGATATGATACGAAGTCACCCAACCAAAGCACTGGAGGCTAGCCACCAGCGATTCCCCTTCAGGGTTTTAAAAGCGTCTTATAACTCAGGCAAACATTATCAGCCTACAAGAAACAAACTGCGCAAATCCTGACATCTGGAGACCTCGGGAAGTAAACACTGCTTACACCACGGTATCGCCGTGTTCTGAGCCCTGATGATGACCAGCTGACATCTGCAGAAGCAAAGTGAAACCATCAGTGCCTGTCGGCGGCGGCACTTGCCTCCTTCCTTCAGGCGCAGCAATTAGTAAGCACCCGGCCAAGGCCCCACACCTCAGCATCTGCCACAGCAACAAATAGTAGCAGAAAAGGAGGCTGGGGAAGTCAGAGGGTGCATTGGGAGAGACCAGTCTAATGCACAACCAGGGAAGCACCTGGGGTTCCCTAAGAGCAGCACAACTCCCTGGGAGGGGCAGCAACTTGAGGCAGTACCACCAAGCACAGCAGGACACCTAGACTCTTTGGATGGAGAGTCTGTTGAAGAGAGCTCCTGGATGCTGCAATGGGCCTTTCGCGGCTGTAGCTGATGCTCCCTTCCTTAGGATGGATCAAGGAGTCTGCAGGTATGGTGGTGTGAATAAGAAATGCCAACCAGAGGCTCATGTATTTGAACCCTTGGTCCCTAGCCAGTAGAGCTGCTCGAGGAGGGTATGGAACGTTTAAGGGATGGGACCTTTCTGGAGGAATTAACCTCACTGCAGCTGGTTTTGAGAGTTCATCATTAGCCCCACTTCCAGTTCACTAGCCCTGCATCAGCTTGTTGAGAAGCACTCTCTCGGCTTCCTGTTCCTGCTGCCTCAGGGCTTCTTACTTGCTGCCGTGTCTCCCTGCTGCGATGGGATCCTAGCCCATGGAACTGTAGACCCGAATAAACTCCTTATTCCATAAGTTGTTTTGGTCGTGACATTTTATCACAGCCAAGCAGGAGTAACTGGAGACAAAGTGAGCTTCCCACACAGAGGTACTGCAAGGACCTGGTAGAGGGATGACCCTGGTCCACCAGCCTTCTCAGCTTCTCACAGATAAGGCAAGGATAAATACCTGCTGGTGCTGTGGAGGTCAAAAGCAACTGGATGAAATCAATGTTCGCTATGGCGCAGAACCCGGGGCAAATGCTCAGGGATATGCTATGGCGCAGAGCCTGGGGCAAATGCTCAGGGATATGCTGATGTTTCCAGCTGTGGAGGCAGGGCACTCTTACACAGGAACTGAACATAAATGAATTAGCAGCTATTGCAGGCTTTCTCTCTATAAAAGTCTAAGTCATCTTGTAAAATAATCATCTAAGTAGAACAACTTACTCGACTACCCTCAAAACTGTCCTTGCTTGTGAAAATTCGAAAGGGAATTAATTGATGCTTTGCAGTGTAAGTTTTGTAGCATTAGGCTCAAAAAGGCTAAAGTCACATAGTAGAGTTTTACTAATTTTCAGATTTGTAATTGAAACAATTTGAAAATAAAGTAAAATTTATACTTGGAGCCGTATGTTCAGACACCAGTCAGTAACTGAATGAGTGTCAGCCATGCCTGAAGCAGTTTAATACGATTAATAGAAAGTGTTATAGATTTTGGTGCTTTTTAATCACTTATTTATAAACTTTTAGTATATTCAGTACTTTTATAAGTGCTGAATTTATGCCTTAGTAACATGTTTTGCAATTGACCACACCAGGTGACTAGTATCTGGTTCATTTCACTTATACAATGAACACCCCAGGAAACCATCTTCTTCCCCTCCCCAATGGCTGTCCAACCCCAGAGGTGGTCAAAATTCTTATTTCCTCACATGTTTGAGGTTCTGCTCAGCACATCTATGATGGTGGTTTGTTTGCTTAAAATATTTCTATTCCATTTCATTGTTTTGTAGTAGTTCATTATAAGAATATGTAATATATTTAGTCACAAATGCACTACTGGGAGATGCTTCCTGCACCTGGATATTAGGAAACATACTGGATGAACATCCTTGTACTTTCTCCATTGTACTTATCAACTTCTCTTCGGAATTCGGTCTAACAATGAGCCATGGAACATGGTGCATTTGGTTACGGAGGCACTTCCCACCACTTAAAGCACTGAGTAACCAGTTTTCATCAGTCTGGGGTGAGTATAAATGAGTTTTATTAAGTTCTATCTGTTTTGGTGGCTTGGTTCTGTTAGAGTCACTAACTGTTGTTTTAATTTGCATTTTTCTGTTGACTATCACATCAAGTCCCACTCACATGCTTACTGGCCATTCCATTTCTTCTCCTGTAAAATGGATGCTCAGTTTTGCCATCTCTCATTTGGGAAAGTGGCTTGGCCTCCTACTAATTTGTTTTATGGGTTGAATATTAATCACAATATGAAGAGACTCTCTGGATCAATATTTTCTTCTGTTTTGGAGGTCGCTTAGTCACTTATATTTAGATAGCTTAAAAGTATGTTTTAATAAATAAGAGTTTTCTACTCTGAAAAAAGTGTAATCTGTCAATCTTTAGTATATTATGAATTGAGTTTTAAACCTTTTTACAGAAACCACTGCAAGGCTGTATTTATATATTCATGAACATATGTTCAAATATAAGTACATACACATATCTATATACACATGCATATATGAAAACAATTAAAGAAAAATGACTATGAGTTTGAGAGATGTGGTGGATGTATGGGAAGTGTTGGAGGAAGGAAAGGAAGGTAGGAGATGGTGTAATTATATTATAATATCAAAAAATGAATAAAAGATTAAGAAAAACTCCTTCCAATATCAAGGTCATGAGGACTGACTCAGAATGATTGCTAACAGATTTCCTCATGACCTTCTACCCTCTGTCTGGAATCTTCCCTAACTGATTCTCTAGCACTCAGTTTCCAGTGCCAACTGAGGTTCACCTTCTTTCACAGGAACACAGTTATAAAAGATTTATAAAAGTCCAGTCACATCTAACCCCACTATCTTTCTTCTGATGATTTTGTCCTAAACCCTTTTATGGTTTTAACAGTATACATGTTGCAGGTTTGTATACAGAATGTGCAGTTTCAATTAGCCAAGATTATCAATTTAATATATTCTTCATTTGACCTACCCATAAAGATAACTTCATTCACTTGAACAAATGCAAGGAGAAGAAAAACAATTATTCATGATCATTATTTTATCCTTTCAGCTTGAATAGTACAATAAATTTTAATAGGGATAACCCAGCAAACTTTTTTCCAAGAGATGAAGTTACATTTTCTAATCAATCTTGATTCCATGTGCCCCTTGCTAAACATTTTTAATAACTCTTACAGTGATCTTTTCCCTCTGCAGTTGAAATTGATAGCATAGTGTATTGTGGCCTTTTGACTCATTTTTTGTTTGTTTACTTTCTGGCTTTTTGACTCATTACTACCTTCACCTACATGTTGACTCCACAAAATATTTAAGCATAAGCTTACTGTCAGATACACACATTATAAAGTGAACACTGTTTTCTTCCTCAGGAGAGTACAGACTAATGCTAGAGTTCAATATCACTGAATGACTTTTCATACATAATTTATATATTACCTTCTTATAATCTTTAACTAGGCAGAGATTGGTCCTTTATTTCCATATCATTTTGAAACATAAATAATTAATGAACTATGACATAGCAAATCGATAGTATCATGACATTTTAATAGCTTTTTTCTTGTTATTGTTTGTTGTTTTTTGTTTGCAAACAATCCTTTCCCAAAGAACAAAATCAACAACTTGGAAATTTAAAAACATGTGCTGGTTAGTTTCTGTTAACTTGACAAAAACTAGAATCACATTTGAGGCAGGAACCTCAGTTGAGGATTGCCTATACAGACTGTCCTGTAAGTAGGACTGTGGGGCCATTTACTAGATTGAATATTAATGTGGGAGGACCCAGCCATTCCTGGACAGGTGGTTCTGGGTGCTTTGAGAAAACAAGTTGAACATCTGAACATCCTATGAGGAGCCAGACAGTGAACAGGTTCCCTCCATGGCCTCTGATTCAGCTCCTACCTCCATGTTCCTGCCTTGAGTCCATGCCCTGACTTTATAGGCTGAAAGATGGTGGTGTGGAAGTGTAAGAAGAAATACATCCTTCTTCCCCAAAGTTATTTTGGTCAGAATTTCATACCAGCAACAGAAAGCTGACTAGGTCAGACAGACCTGCATTGTGTGCTGCAATTCTGTGTATATTGGAGTTCTGTGACTCATGACGGGGCTGTGCGGTGTTACAGCGCTGAGATTCCTTATGAGAATGTGACTCATGCATAATCAATTCAGGGATGGAGGAATGAGGGATTTCTTTTAACTGTGGAATATGTGTGATAACAACTGAAGTTTTACTTTCTCAACTGTAAATGTGCAATGATGTCATCTAGCGATACTGCTTTATAATAATGACCAGAGAAAAATGGATAAATCTTATATGCAAAACAGAGTACATAAAACAGAGGAAATAAGAAGGGATTAGTTTAATATTGCAAAGCATATTGTAACAAGTATTTAAGTAGGTAAATCTTGGCTTAATTACAGCTTAGTCAATAATTCCTTTTAGCTTACCCAAATCATATAGCCTGAGGGAAACTGGAAATATTTATTCAGTTACTTGTTTTGATTAGCATGCATTAATTGTATATATTAGTAGGACTTAATGTAGTAACTCAGTCTGTACATACTGCATGCACTAGTAAGTCCAGACTCCTTTCATCTGCCATCTTTGCCCCCCACCACACAGAGACCTCTGCCAATTATTTGTCTGATGTTAGATTGACTTTAATCCTTAATTTCTACACAGAAACAAATGAGCAAGAATTACCTTTCTGCGTCTGACTCATTAATATAATGCCTCCAGTTCCTCACTGATTCAAATGACAGGATTAATAAAAACTCCATTGTGTAGGGACCAAGTTGATCTCCTGCCTTAACAATTATCATAATGCTACATTAAAAATGAGAATTCAGGTATTCCTGTGGCTGTGGCATTTACATCACACACAAAAACTCAAGAGAGAAGAGTTTCCTTAATGACAGGTTAGGGCCATACTTACCTATTGGTATAAGGACAACTATTTAGAGTGTAGCTAGTTTAGTTAAGTTGTTGTTGTAAGCTTTCTTCCAAGATTCATGACTTCACTATTCCTCAGTAATTGTCTATGTTTCCAGTACCAAGTATGATTTCCCTCTTGTTGAATTGGCCTTAAGTTCAATTAAAGAGCTGTCGGTTACTGCTTTGGTTGGTGACTGTGGGTTACTTTCAGTACCAAAGATCTTTGGTACTGCATAGTTATGTGTGTTACTACTGCACCCTGAGAGATATTGTCCCATATTGATTGTTGTTATGGTTCATAGGCATCCTTGTAAGAGAGAACGGCCAATAGACTGTTTCTCTCCTTTAGAAGTTTGCATGGCACCTTCTTTTACTATGAAATCTAGTCCTCAGGAAGGAGGCTTTCAGGTCAGATTTAGCTCCAGGAACTTTCCCTCTGGGCTCTGTGTCTAAAGTGAATAGTGTCATTAGCAATAAGGACTTACTTTTCACTTTTGAGGGCAAACAGGGGCAAGAGTAATAGGCTATATGTTCTGAGAGTCTCCAGGACAACACTGACCAAGAACTCAAAAGAAGGCTTTGTGTGCCTGTTGGATTTTTGTTTGATAGTCTTTGTTTCTTTGAGGGAACATTGCAGAAAAGGACAACCAATCAAAATACAGAGTTGTGGAGCTCATTCCCAAACCATATGTTTACAAAACAAAGAAACAAGCAAACACACATAACAAATAAACAAAAGCCCAAAGTAACAACAACAAACAACAAAAACTCCATATCTAAGCCTTAGACGTCACTGCAGAAGAGGAGGCAGAAAGTTAGAACCAGAGGATCAGAGAGTTTGCTGTAGGATTGTGTCTCCTGGTAAGATAACAAACTGAATCCATAAAATCTCACCAAATTTGCACAGAACAAGGATAAAGATAATAGACATGCTAAGGTGTACTGCGGAAAGATTATGAGGCCTTAACCTTACATGAAGAACTACAGGCAACTAAATAATGCTGAGAGCAGGAGAAAGTAGTCTCCCCGGGGAAGACCACACTGATTGATTATGGTCTTAGTCACTGTTCCATTGCTGTTATGAAATAGCAGGACTAAGGTAACTTATAAAAAGCAGCATTTAACTGGAGCTTGCTTATAATTCAGAGGGTTAGTTCATGATCAGCATGGTAGGGACCACAACAAGAGGCAAACAACTATGGTTCTGAGGCAACAGTTGGGAGCTCACATCTGATCCTCAAGTTGTAGGCAGAGGAAAGGTAGATTTGGGGCTGGTGTGGGCATTTGAAACCTCAGCCCACCCCTAGTAATACACCTGCCAATCCTTTTCAAACACTTTCACTCTCCGGTGACTAAACATTAAAATATATGAGTCTATGGGGGCCATTCTCATTCAAACTGCCACAACTGTCTGATATAAAACGGTCATCCCTGAAAACATTCATACATATAACATTATACAGACAGATTAGGTCGTGTATATGAATGTATATACAATAATAATTAATGAAATAAGAGGACATGAATTAGAAAGAGACCAAGGAAGGTGTATGGGAGGATTTGGAAGCAGAAGAAGGAAGGGAGAAATGATACAATTATATTATGGTTTCAAAAATAAAAGAAATAGAGAGATGAAAGAGAGAGAGAGAGAGAGAGAGAGAGAGAGAGAGAGAGTAGTTTATTTTGAGTCACACTTCAGAAGGATGCTGATTGTCATTGTCATGGAGGGACGATGTGGCAGGTAGGGGTAGCATAGTCCTCAGTGCCATCTAGGAAGCAGAAAATGGGATGTTAGTGAAATTCAAGCTATTGCTTTTTCTCTTTTCATTCAGCATGGAACTCCAGCCACATTCAAGTGTGTTTCCTCAGCTCAGTTACACCTCCCTGGAAACCCCTTCACAGGCACATTTAGGACATGTATGTTAGCAGGATTACTGTACCATTCCAAACAAATGATAGGGCTTTTCGTTTTCTATTTCTGTGGCTTCTTCAAGTTATTTCATTAGAACACTGTAATATTCATTGTAGAAGTCCTGGGCATCTTGGAATAGATGTATATCCAGATGTTTTGTTGCAGTATCTGTGAACACGATTGGCTTCATGAACTCTTTCTCAGCAATTTTCTGTTGATGTATAATCTGCTCCATAGTTTTGAATTTTATCTCAGAAGTGGTGATATTACTGAATTTGCTCATTAGTTCTACCGAGCTTGTGGTGGCATATTTAGATTTCCTCAGCATTGCTCCATACCTTCTGAAAAGAGAAATCGTGTCCAGCTTCCCTCTTTTTTTTGCTTGTTTGTTTGTTTGTTTTGTTTTTTTTGTATGAACTGTTTTCTTTTCTTCTATGACATCCCTCACTAACACTTTCAATTTTGAACTGCATATGAGTAGTGGAGGTGGCATCCTCTTCATGTTCTAAGACATGCATAAAATGTGTTCACTTTTTGCACATTTGGTACATGGCAGCTGTAATGTACTTTGCTTTGGTAAAACCCAGTGTGTTATTTCTGCTCACTGTCACGCTGCTGCAAGTGGATTTGACCTTTCCCTCCCCACTGAGACCCAAGAAAGTTCCTCTCAAGTTGTCCTCCAGCACTGCCTAAGGAACAAAGGGCTCCCAAGCTCCATAACAGAAAGGAAGGAAATCAACAAGCAGAGTTAATTTTGTGTGGTTGGGAACAAGCAAAAGGTGAACCACTTCCAACCACTGTTGCTGAGTGGGAAGAGAAACTGGGAGCTCATGTGTGCTGAGAACGCTGTTCTGCTGGAATCTCCTGATAGGGAACTTAGGTGTGACTGTCTCAGGGCTTCCCTGTCAACTTCTGCTGTAGGTTGTATGCCCCACTTTGATGTTGTCACCATTGTTCATGGTTTATTCTCTCATCTGGCTCCTTATTGCTAGACACTGTGGCATCCAGTTGGCTGATATTTTGTTGTATACTACTTCTGTCATTATCTACTTACTTTTTCCCTTGTTTTTGCTTACTCTATGCCTAATAACCTCTCTTGTTCTAATCTACAACACAGTAATTATAAATCATTCTCTGTACTCTATAGAAAAACTACTGTGGAACATTGATATTAAGGGTGCTGTCTAATAATGACACAGTTGGGGAGAGAGAGCCTCAACTGAAAAAATGATCCCATCAGATTGCTTGATTGATGATGAGTTTATGAAATGCTTTTCTACATCTAATAAGATGGTCCTTCGATAGCTATCCTTCCTACTATTGATACTGTGTATTATAATTATGGATTTTTCTGGTGTTGAACTATCATAAAATTTGGGGAATAAACTCCTCTTATCTTTGAGAATAATTACATTGACTTGCTGAGGGATTCAGTTCACCAGTATTTTGTTCTGACTTTTTAATTTCATTTATGTTCAACAGGGATTTTGGCTCATGATTTTTGTGTGTGGCAAACTCTTGTCTGGATTTGCTGCCAGGTAATCCTAGCCTCACAGAATTAGTTTGTAAGGGTCCCTTCCCCTTGTAATTCCTTGAGTAGTTTGGGGAGACTTGGTGAATTCTTCCGTTTTGACTCATTCAGCAGTGAAGTCAGCTGCTCCTTGCCTTTATTGGAAGACATTTTATAGTTGTTTTTATCTCCCTCTTCGTTATTGTCTAGTGAAGATTTCTGTGTTGTCTCTGCTTCACTAGGCCCTTTGTAAATGCTCATCTGTTATTCCAGAGTTTCAGAGTTGGTGTGAACTACCTGCCTACAATTGTCACTAATGGTCTTTACATGTCTGTGGAATATTTTGTGACATCTCTCATCACTGATTGAATTCATTTGGGCCTTTTTCTTTTCTAAGTTAGTCTGTCTAAAGTTTTGGTAATATTACATTTTAAAAAACCAACTTATTTGTTAATGTTTTGTACATTAGTTGGTATTTTGTTCATTTCTGCTCTTCATAATTTCTTTTAATTTGGGGCTTGCTTTCCTAAATAGTAGAATGGACAATGAATGTTCTGGTTTGGGAGATTTTTGAGACAATATCTTATTTTGTATCCCAGGCTGGGTACAACTCATAGAAATTTTGCCTCAGTCTCCCATATACTGGGATTATTTGATCTAATTTTTGGATAAATGCTTATTACTCTACACTTATTGCTGTTTTGCAGGGGTTTGGGTTTATTTATTTTTTTTTTTGCTTGTTTGTTTGTTTTTGATAAGTTTTTTAAAATTTTTTTTACATTTGCATTTAGCTCAAGGATTATTTAGTTTTATCATTTGTGGCAATGACTTGCTGTGCTGTATAGGATGATTTTGACCTCCTAGGCTCAGACAGGATTCATGTCTCAAGATCCCTCACCGGATTGTGAGTTGTCCTTTATTTTTACAGTTCCATTGCTTCAAGAAAATTTAAATTTTACCTTTGGAATTCTTTGGAGTTATTTCTTTTGTTTACTAGTATGGACTTAAGGATCCACGAATCAAAGTTTCTGATGTTGCTTCTGTTGTTATCTTTGAGTTTTATTCTGACATGATCAGAGACAAGGTTTTTAAATTTACCAATACTTGTCTTTTAGCTTAATGTATGACCCCTTTTGTCAGCATGTTTGATGAGCTGCAGAGAATGTGCATTCTGTAGCCATAGGAAGCAGTGTTCTGCAGGTTGTTGAGCTACTGTAAATGTTAACCAGACTTTCTCATGAACCAATAGCTTTGTCTTGTCAACTTACAATTTAGTCATCACCAAATGGAAATATGATCTGACTCACCAAGTCATGAAAGGGAAAATGGCATTTGGCCATTTTTTTTCTACACTATTGTAAACCAGTCTAGGTGTAGTGAGAATTTCTTTTTTAACATGGAAATGTTATGTGAATATGTTTTTTTTAAATACCAGGTATAACATATAGGGCTGCTTCAGATTTACCACACCAGCCAACTATTATTTTTCTCATGCTCTGGCAGGGATGTGGTTATGCCAGCTAAAGATGGTTTACTTTTGGAACTTTGGGGACTATTTAGAGGGTTTATGATGCTAAAACCCCAGAGGAGCTCTGGCAGTTGCTGTTTCCCCTGCTGCTTGCTTTTGCTCTTTGCTGGATTTTTGGTTGCTGGTTGGAGCTCTCCTGAGGATGAAGATTGAACTTGCCCCAAGAAAGTCTAAGTGCCTAATCAGTAGGACATAGTCTAAAGAAATTTAAGCCCCCTTCCCTCTCTATTATTCTTTATCTTCTACTTAATTTGGGGGATTTAAGAGGGATAAGGGTAGTGTAGTGAGGTTGGAGAAAGAATCCAATTAATAGTCAAAAGTTCTGGCTACGCCTAGGAAAACATGCTTAATATTAAAAAACAAAGAAAACAAAACAAAAAAAAACTGACCTCAATCTGGAATGATTAAGACAGATAGAAATTATGTGAGCTATTCAATTAAGGAACTGTAGAGAAAACAACAAACAAGCAAAACAGACAAGGAAAAAAGTCAATTGGTGAAATTATCATTCACAGAACCAAGCAGTAGTGATTAACTTATGTGGCACAGAGAAAAAATGACTTGGTCTTTTAAACCATGAGCAGTGTAGGGTTGCATGTTCTCTCAGTTGCCCACAACCTCCTTTGCTGACTAATCTTAAAACCTTGGTAAATCCCTAGCTTCTGTTGTCTCAAGGAAGTTCTCTGAGAGGTGTCCTTTGAAAGTCTTGATCCTCTGAGTAGTTAAATGAGATGTAAGAACCTCTGGTGAGCACAGCCATTTCCCCCACTTCTTCACTTCTCAACCATTTGACTAAGTTTATTTTGTCACAGTCTAAAAGGTGCAGCCACACACCTGGTTTCCTAGTTTTATTTTGTGACAATTCTTCTGACTTTGCTGACATGTGGTTTTTACTAAGAACATCACAAATGTCTGTTCCCTCTGCATCATTCATGGAACTGATCAATTTTACCATCGATTAATCTACTGCCTTTAGGTGATTATGGTGTCTTATTGATCCCCTCTAATAGCAGTTCACTGTGAAAATGTTTTCTCCCCAAACAAATTATGTTTTATAATTATTCAAATATAATGTTTCTTAAGTAGGCACTACCAATTATTCACTACAACATTTTTATTGTTACATTTTCAGAAATAATATCTATCGATCACTTGTGCTATAAATGCACCCAGGTCTGTTAATGCATCTTTATTAGATTTCCTGACCTATTTCATATGCAATTCTCCCCTTCAGTATTCATCCATTTATAAACTTCAATTTTGTGTTCATTCATTTTACTGGAAATACATAATACATTTTCAGATGGAACAAGGCTCTTTGGTGATAACTAGATCTTCACTATGAGTGTCACAGGTCTCAAAGGCACACACTTAGCTGTGTTGAGCTCCTGTAGAGCATACCAAATAATGGATAAATAAAAATGCCACCTATGAAGATTTGGATATACTCAGATATGAAAATCATGGAGTGGATATACTCAGATATGAAAATCATGGAGTTCTAGTTTTTGACATTATAAATATGACTGACACGTGAAGACAGGTTCCCTGTGATATAACTTGAATGAGAAAACTAAAAATCTTCATTTCATAAAATGTGATAGTAGGATGATGCTTCTCGGGAGCTGGAGGGAAGAGTGGGTGGGATGGAGGGAGGTGGATTGATGGGAGCTAAGTTCCTGTTGGGTGGAAGCAGGAAAGCCCTGCGTGCTGCTGCATGGTAGATTTTATATGGTAATAATGTGTTCTCTAAAAGTTATGAGTTTTGAATGATTTTACACAGGATAAATATTTGAGATGATTAGATATGTTTGAGTTTATTTAAATATTGTGGATTCTACACAGTATCTAAACATGGACTGGCTCACACTGGAATGCTCAGACATTATTTTTCATGTGTAGTTTATATTAATTTAGTTTAAAAAGTCTAACAAGACAATAAACCAAACAACAAACTTATTTTATCAAATATGTGTATGCTCAGATACAATATGGCTTAGCTGGGTGTTTTGCTGAAGTCCCCAAGGTGAAAGTCACATGATTAGTGAGGCAGGCCTCTCACCAGTTACTTTGCTTTCTGTTCTCCACATCTAGCCTCACTCAAGCGGTTCTGATAATCTTACCACTTGGACCCCTCTGACTAAATTACCTTTTCTCTTGCCACTTCACCTTTAAACCAACAAAACAATTGAATCTTGTGCTCCAAACATCTGACTTTTTATTACATTGTCATCAAGAGACATCTTAGTGCTTCTGTGGATACCTGCTATCTTACTAACCCCACTGAAGCCATGTGGTAATATCTTTCTAATTTAGGACCACTCATTTACATGTGCAAAGCTACCTGGTGGGTGATGTAATACATTCAGGGAAAGATCACAATGGGGCAAATACCACAGACAACAGTACCATTAATGGCAGGAAACAACAGAAAAATGAAAGGACGTGTTCAATGTGGAGCTTTCTTTGAGATTTTTCACCACTTTCTTTAAATAGACAGACACCAGGAAGTTCCTGTGCAGGGAAGGCATCTGGGAGCTCATCAAAGCCTCAGAGCAAATATAAAAACATGTATCATGCTATGCAAATTCTGGGTATATAAGAGATCCATCCTCAGGTCCTCATCTTTTACCCACAGAATTGAGTTCATACCCAGTATATTTAGTTTTGACAAAGTTGATAAATCTCATTTTAATTTCTTTTTCTCTACTATATCAGGCAAATATAAAACCCAAAAGTTATAATATAAATAGTATATTGGGAGTTTGAGGGACTTACTGTGAAATGCAAAAAGGGAGAATGCAAAAAGTATCAGGGAGATATGTTCAGATTTCTCAGTTAGCTTTAGGGGGTTAGTTGTGGCCAGGGAGATCAGTTCTATCATCACACAACTTCATTGTAGCAACTGATGTTTCCTTCTCAGATCTCAGTTGTGTCTATAGCTTCAAAGTGAATTGTTGATTCTTGAAATGTAACTAAAACCAGAAAATGACATTGTCTGAGACAAAAGGGAGCCCTATATGCTGTGTTGGTCACTTAGGGGCACCTGCAAAGCTGAACAGCAATGTAACTCCATCCTCCGCATTAAGATGGTTGTGGTAGAAATTTGGGAGACTTGAATTTTGCCAGCTCCAGCATTAAACAGAAAGTGGAGTTCATTACTGGGAACTTTGCCCTATTCAAGGCAATATGTCTATTAAGATGGCTATTCTAAGTCTTAGATGGAATTGAAACAGTTTTTTCACTCACTGTCTGGCTTCCTCGGGCCACATGGTTAGAGGAAGATGGTTGACAGATTTTCTTCTGTCAATTCTTGCCTGAATGGCACAATTACCTTAGTTGTGTCATTATAAAACCAAAGTTAAATCAACTTACATCATAGATTTTGTTGGTATGGTAAGGTACTTGATAAAAATACATTCAAAGGTCTTGTAGAAGGTCTAATAGCATTGCTTCTGATAGGCTGATTTCAATGCTGAGATCTGGTTACTGCCACTTCTGAGGCATTCTCTTGATTGGTTAATAAAAGTCGCCGATGGCCAATTAGCTGGGCAGAAAGAGTATAGGAATGTGGGACTTCCTGAGATTAGAACCTGCGTTTTACACAGAGGAATTGCTCTTTCCACTGGGAGACATGGAAGCAGATAGACATGTTTGAGAATGCTGGAAGGTAATTACAGGCACATGGTTGTTTGGGATTAGGTGATCTGGGTTAATTTAAAGTAGGTAATTGAGAGTTTGCCCAGCTAAGGGTTAAGCGTTGAAACATTAAAAGGTCTTGGTGTATTTCATTATTGGGGAAAGGACCGCGGCAGCTTATCGGCCATCAGTCCAAGCAATCCAGGGCAGTGGGACTCCTAGACTCCAATCGAACTCTGGCGAATCTCCCACCTAGTTGCTGGTAATTGTACCGGCCTCATATAACAACTTATATTATTTAACAGAGTTTAGGTTACAGGTGGTGTAGGTCACCCTTGGTCCAGGGCTCTTTCCCCAGGATAAATCAGGCCACCAGTTAGGGCGGGCCAGGCCCATAGGTTGATATCCTGCCAGGCCGCCCGCTGCTCTGCCAAGCCACTGGCTGCTCTGCCTGTGTAATCTTACAATTTATACTTATTAATAAATACAATTGATAATTAAATTTGATTTTCACAAACGATGATTCTGATTTGATCCTAACTTTCACTGTTGTTTCTTCTCTGTTTTGAGCTGCTATGGCAGGGCACTATTCTGTGAGCCCGAAGTGACAGATATTGTCCTCATAACGTTAGAGGTCAAACACTCAGGATGGGCACATGCACAGTGTCAGATGAGGGCTCTGATCCTGCTTTACAAAGGCTGCCTTCTGACTGTGTCCTCTCATAATGTCTCACTTTCTTCTTACAGAGGTGCCTACTTCATCATGGACTCTACCCTTATTTTCTTTACCAAATCTTGTACCTCCCATCACCATATGCTTTCATCCTATGGACTTGGTGCATTTTGTTTTCTGGCCACCATAATAAGATACTCTGAAGAAGCAGCTTATGGAAGAAGGCATTTATTTTTAGCTCACAATTCCAGGTTATAGTCTGCCACTGCGGGAAAGCTATGGTGGCAGGAACCTGAAGCAGCTGGCCACATCACACTCACAGGCAGAAGCAGAGGGTCAATGAATATGAGTGTGCTTGCTGCTTGGCTAAATTCACTGCCTTAATATAGTCCAGGGATAGTGCCGCCCATGGGTCTTCCACATCAGTTAACTCTACCTTCCCCCAAACATGGCCACAATCCAACCTAATGTAGACAATCCTTTATTGAGACTCTCTTACAGGTGCCTTTAGGATGTGTCTAGATGACAGATAACCCAGGTAACCCAGGTGGAGGCACAGTGTTCAGTTTCTGAGATTCTTCTTGTTTTCTTCTCTAAGACTCAGGCCCAGGCCTTGTTCCCTGTAGCCAAGATGGCCAAAGTACCAAGCAGATGCCTCCCAAGCTTTTAACTGTCTTACAGAGGTAATTCACATACTTTGCTAATGTAATGTGGTAAAATTATAAAGTACTGCTTATTGGAAAACAGTTACAAATGGAAAATACAAAATCCTTTGTGTATTTCCCAAAAAGAAATTTTATTATTATCCATTATACATGATTTTTATCGGTCTCCATTATCAACTAAGAAATGTACCTAGAATGACTATACCGGTAATTATGACAGGTTTCAGCAGGGATGGCTTCCTGGATGCCTGTTTGTTATGGGAAAGGACTTAGTAGTCTCTAGTTGAGTTCTGTAAGTGGGATCTTTACTTGCCAATGAACCTTTGGTGCTGAGCCATTGACCTGAGCTTGCCTCACTCCTGGAATGGCTAACAGTGGTCTCCTGTCAGCAAGCTGCTTCTTGACAACGTTTAGATACACTTTGCCTTATGATATAAAACACTGTCGCAGGCCTTGTTTCTAAGGAGCTTCATGCGGTGCTTCACGTCTGTGCTCTGTGAGGCTGGGGTCATTTCTCCAAGCCATGATTTCTGTTTTGTCCTGTTTTATTTTAAGATCTTCCTGCATGAGAAACCTGCTGACAGCAGAGGAAGGAAGATTTCCTTTGTTTAGTTTTTTCCTCTGTATTTCTAGAATGCTTCTCCTTCTTGCAGACCTCACCAGCACACTTTACCAAGTCCTGTCCCTCAGGTCTTCATCCCAAAATCCAGGTGTCCCCCAAACTCAGTATGCAGACACTGTCCCCACAAGAATCTTCCCACAGTAAAGTCTCTACTCTTGAAGCCCAAACTCAAGCTTTGGCATTGAATAATCCAAAATCTTCTCGCTGTTCCTTTGACCAGAATACTGAGATCCTGATTGCTGTGGTGGATACCTCCATCATATCTGAGAGTTTGCTTTTGATATTTTCACTTTTGTTTATTATTACAGTAATGGAGTTAGATTAAGGGTTTGAATTTGGGGTGGAGATTCATTCAGTCTAGAAGGTAATTCCAGGTTTGTTTTCCACTTTCTTAGTAAACCCTAAAGGAGCTGTTAGAAATTAGTATATATGTTAGTTTATATGTGTGAATATTTGCATGTATGTGCATGCACCATGTTCATATATGTGTGCAGAGGTCACAAGAGGGTGTGAGCCCCAGAACTGGACTCAC
The DNA here is from genome assembly GCA_907164525.1 of Lophiomys imhausi. NCBI lineage: Eukaryota > Metazoa > Chordata > Mammalia > Rodentia > Muridae > Lophiomys > Lophiomys imhausi. The sequence goes on along the minus strand of CAJQZJ010033200.1, from coordinate 2,556,680 downwards.
AGGCAGTTAGGAGCTTGATGTGGATGCTGAGATTCATACCAAGTTTGCTGCAAGAGCAGTCAGTGTTCTTAACCACTGAGCATCTCTCAGGGGATGGAAATTATGAAGAGGCTTGCATCTCTCTGCACTCCATTATTGTTACTCAGGAAAAAGAAAAAGCTTAGCCCACCTTTCATTGCCAATGACTTTTTTTTCTTGCATAGATGTAGAGTAACTTGATTTTTTTTAATAATTTATTTTTTATTTCTTCAAGTTACATCTCAATCACAATCCCCTCCCTACTCCCCCCTCCAGTTCCACCCTTCCACCCTCCTCCCCCTCAGCCCCCCCATCCTCTTCCCTTCTTTTTTTTTTTTTTTTTTAGTTTAAGGTATTTATTTTTCCCCCCCAACAGCTCTCCCTTTCAGTCCAAATAATGGTTCTTTTTCTTATAACTATAAATACAATACAAAACAACAGAAATAAATAGGCCACGATTATAAGAGTTATATGGCTTAGCATACATTCCCAATGTCCAGTCCATATGTATTTGGCACCTGACTTTAACATTCTACTATCTAACCATCTCCATGAGTTTAAAGTTCTGTATCTAACTCAGCTTTCATACTAACTTGCCTCATAATTTTAAAAATATCTTCTTAGATCCAGAACACCCTCTTGATTCCTAAACAACTCAAAATTTAACTATGACACTCTAGGTATCTATTCTTCAACCACCTCAGAGACCTGAGAGGGATAAATATATCTGATTATATAGGAAGTGCAGGGCCTGCAGCTTCCAAAACTAAAAAATGACATACCAGTGGCTTCCTGGACAGTTCCCATTTTCTCTCCATACATTACAGCATCAATCTTCAGCCATTTGGCCCCATTTCTCTGACAGACATTGGTTGTAGAGCAGGGGTTATGAAGGACTTACCTACCCTGTCTTGGCAGAGCTAGGCTGTCGACTTACCTGCTTCCAAGTTTTATCCTTTTTGGACAGAAGTCTGTCTACAGTTGAAGCAAGTGGTTTTTCTTGCCAAGAGAATGGCTTACCACCAATTTAATCATCTCCCACTGGAGATTCTTCGATGCTCATCTTCTACTTGGAGTAATATAGGGGGTGCTGTCAGGAGCTGACATGTCTCGATATCAAAAAACCTTAAGTTAAGAAAACATCTTTGAATGCCATATTCTGCAGATCTCTTGAGGTTTTTGAAGATGCCCTATCTATCTCTTATATTTAGATAAGCAAATATTGCTTGTCTCTTAGCAACTTGATTTCTGAGTAGCTTAGAAAATAACTGTGATAGACTGTCATAGTAACTAACAAAATGACACGTTTTCATGACTATTAGTTTCCGTTTCTTAATTATCCTAATCAGTTTATGTCGGTTGGTAGCGAGAGGTCAAAACTTGACATTTCATTTTTAAGTATTACTACAAACAATACCTTTAAGAAGCGTTACCCTTAATTTTGTATCAATATACAAAGATCAATACCAATGTGGCCAAATATAATCTTAATTTTGTATCAATATACAAAGATCAGTACCGATGTAGCCCAATACAATCTTAATTTTACATTAATATACTAGGGTCAATACCATTGTGGCCAAATATAATCTTAATTTTGTATCAATATACAAAGATCAATACCGATGTAGCCCTATACAATCTTAAATTTGCATTAATATACAATGATCAATACCAATTTAGCCAAATATAATATTAATTTTGTATCAGTATACAAAGGTATAAAGCTATATTCAATAATCTGTCCTTTTTTCTTGTTCTTTCCTATACTATGTCTATGTCCCATTTTTCTCAAGTCTGTTCACTCCTATATAGGAGAGAAAGGAGGATACAGAAAAGCAAAAGAGAGAAGTCCCTGGGTCTAACCTCCAAAACCCATTTAACAAGACCATTTAACAGCTTGTAGTCTTTTCCGCTAAATAACAAAATTTTCTATTATCTATCAAATAACCAAAGGGGAAGAACACCCTCCCCACCTTCTGGGGATGGGACGTTGTTCTCTTAAAATGACTTCCTGCTGATTTGGGACGTAGTAAACCTGTTTGGGGCCCAAATAAGAATGGAAAAATGGTTAAAAATGTTAATAGAATCATTTGATGTTCAGTCCCTTTGTTCTAGAAATAAATAATAGTATTTTAAGAAAAGAATTAATAAGCTTAAAAATATAATAAAAATACAATATAAAATTTTCAAACTATAATTTACCTTACTGGCATGAAAAGAAAATGGCCTTAATTTCAGATTAGAATGTTAGACTGCAGGTGGCTACAGAGATTACACAAACTTGATAGTAGCTTAAAAGTTTTTTTTTGTTTTTTGGGTTTTTTTGTAGAGGTATAGGCTATTTCCATGGTTTGGCATTAAAAAGCAGGTAACAGGTTTAAAACACTGTAAATAAATTAAAGGTGACAGCTGTTCAACCTGGTTTTACAAACCTCCAAGAGTTGAAAAAACTTAGAGCTAAGGTAAAATAATGCATGGTGTTTGCCCATGCCTTTACCTCCAGCAGAGACAGGAGGATCACTATAGAGTTAGTTGTCTTATAAATTCTAGAGTTACAAGAAACAGGGTGGTGATGGTGCACACCCTTAGTCACATCATTGGGGAAGAATACACCCTTAATCCCAACACACTAGAGACAGAAACAGGCAGATCTCAGAGCTCAAGGCCACCTGATACAAAACAAGCTCTAAACAGAGAAAAACTTTGATCCAGGGGTGGAGGAGCACATCTTTAATCCCATCAGTTGGGAACCACATGTCTTTGATCCCAAAACTTAGAATGCAGAGACAGGCATATAGGATTTGGAAAGATTTAAGTTTAAAAGCTACTTACAAAAGGCAGGCTGCAATTCAAACAAACTGTCCTTTGAGTAACTTGATTTTAAGAGCATTTCTGTTAACTCTTTGAGAATTCCCTACAATGTATTTGAACATATTCATCCTACGTCTCTTCTTGTCATCACCCTCTCCACACGCCTAACCCTTGTTACCCAATTTTGATATATTACCACTTTCTTATTTCTTATTTCCAAACCTAGTCCATCAGCATACCAAGTGCAAGTCACATCACTCGAACACCTGACCTCTCCTCTCCCAGAAGTTACGCCATGTTAGGGTTACCTATTCACCTCTTCCTCCATGTAGATATTTTGTCTGTCACAATCTCTGAGCAACTGTCCTGTTTCACCTGGAGAACACTGTTTCCTTGAAGTCATTCAGCACCTCTGCTCTCAAAGTGTCTTTGTTTCCTCTTCCATAAAGATACCGAGCCTTAGGGTGTGCTATAAATTTTAAATTCAGGACTGAGGACAGTCATTTATTCTCTGTATGCTGATCAGTTTGGAGGATGACTCTGTGCTAATTCCACCTACTATGAAGAGAAGCCTCCCCATTGGGCTTGGAAATGAAGAGTTTACTAGAGCATGTTAGTGGAGTGACAGAGTCCATGCTGCCTGCTTTGCACTTGAGTACCACATTTATCACACTCACTGCCCACAGTGTGATGCTGCAGCACCCTGTACACTCATCATGAAAGCACGGCTGGGAAGGTGGGTGTCCCCTGGCTGCAGTGCAGGCATGGCCATAAGTTTGAGCACCTGTCAAGGAGCTCTTCTCTTCTGTGCGTCTGGAGGAAACTGAACTTCTGCAATTTCTTTGCTGGGGTTACAGCTAGTAGGAAAGGAGAGCAGAGAAATTTTACTGATGTCAGCCCCACCACCAGGTAGAATCCACGCATATGCTGAAGGAAGGTCAACTCCTCTGCAGCTTGTCGTCAGCCAAGATGTACATTTGGAACAAGCACAGATGTGCTTATATGCTCTTCAATACATTCCTTGCTAATGTCTTTGTCCAACACACACCTTTGTTTAGAGCATTGTGTATCTTAACTCAAGTGACCTGGCTCTGCCTCCTTGAACCAAGTGGACCTTCAAATGTGCTGGTAAAACTTTAATAACATTTGAGATTAAGAAATTGGAATACTTTCTATCACTGGGCTAATGGATCATGGGGGGGCAGTGATTTGATAAAAGGTGACTAAAATTACTTTATGAGAGGAATTGAATCAGACATGAGAACAAGGAGCTTGGGAAAACTCAGTGAAGGAGAAGTAAGTTAAAACTGTTTTATTTTTATTTTTAAACAGAACATCATGTCTTCCCTGGAAGTAGAAGAACATTTAGAGCCATTACGATTATACACCAAATAACATAAAATGAGATGCATTCATGCACAGTTTGACAGGTTTGGGAACAGCCCGCAGTGATTGAATACAATACCTGTTCACGTTATGAGGATCGAGAAAACAGAATGGCACTCTTGAAGTTCTTTTTCCTTCTTTCAGTATGCTTATATTTTTCTTTAAAAGAGTAAAAATAGAAATAGCTCCAATGTAAACATCTGTAACCAAAAGTATTGAAGATTTTATTTGCTCTGATATACAGCTTTCTTTCCCATTGTGTTGCCTTTAAAATGACCCATGTAAGAATTCATTCATTGTTGGCATAGCCGGGTTAGTCCTGGGCAAACAAACCATCCTTCAGTGAGTGGTATGAAAGAGATTGCAACGATCAAAGGGAAAAACATGTAGTTGCACCTCATTCTGTGAACTTTTTATCTGAACACAAGTCAAGTGATGTTTGGTTTTAAAAGGAAAAAATGTGGTAGTTAAATGTTGATATTGATGGTATGGGATGTGCTGTTACTGTCTGAAAAGGTAAATGTTTACACAAAATGGCTGTAGAGTAACAAAAAATGCATAAAGTAAATTTGAAAACATGCAAATAAAAATAATAAACATAAAATGGCCTACAAAAGATGTTGTCCTACCTACAGGATGAATAAAGCACACAAAAATTCAAAGAACCATTCACACTTAATGTTAACAAACTGGTGGTATGGACGAGGGGGTACATGACTCTGTTTATAAACTCTAAAAAATATAGTATCAAAGTAAACTAAAGAGAAAAAAGAGATTAACCCATGGCATTTACCTGGTTCATGCTGTAACTGATGGTTGCATCTGCAGCGAATGAGCAGAGCGTCTTCTCACACAGTGAGAGTGTGAGACCACATGACAGCTGACAGCAGGCTTCTTTATTCACTGCACACTCTTCATGTCTTGGAGTCACAGTCCATTTAAACTCAACACTTTACTTCAATCTGCTTTATAAAGTCAACCACGGGAAAAAGAGGCATATATTGCTTCACAGTCCCCTTTCATGTTACTGATCTTCAGGGGTGGAGGACCCAGAACACAGCAGAGAATGTTGGGGCGAAAGTCTGACTACGGAGAATGCAGTACTGATCCTCAAACAAAACAAATAGCAATATTCTTATGATACAAAGAGAGAGTGTGTTTGTATCAGAAGCATGGATTTTTGCTGTGCATCATGGATTTAGTGCATATTCCTAAATCCTAATTTTCAGATAAAGCATGCATTTGTGGAGTCATACCCATTCAATTAGCTAACATTGGGTAATAAAAGTATATACTCCACAAATACTACTTTCCAAGTAATTTCTGAGATTAGTGAGTGCTGGAGCCTCCCGAGCCTCTCCTAATAATGACTTAATGGGTACACTGCTTTATCCATGTGACAATCAAGTCTATATTGCTAGAGCTTCAGAGGCCCACTGGTTCTGGGTTGTTGTGAATAGTAACAAGTAGGGTTGTATTTAGCAGAAATCTAAACACTCTTCACCTTGTGAGAATAATTGTGAAAATAGACAAAAGATTGTGTATCAGAAAATGGAGCTGACAAGGGGTACACTTGTGTAGAACTGGGTTTTCTCATATCCATGAGGGGAGTAGTGATGAAATGAAGAGCTGGAATGCAAAGCAAACACGGTGAGAAATGGTCTAAGAGATTGCATGAGAAAAGAAAAAGGAGGATTTCAGTAGCTTCTCTACCAATCAATCTACTTTGCTAAGAGTAATGTGTAAGAAAATACTTTAGTAGGGTTCCTGTAATAGAAATAGCCACCAAGCCTGAAGGAAGTCCACGGTCAAGATGGTATTTCCTAAAGACTGTGACCTCAGGTTCAGAATAATGGTTATTTTTGAAGAAGCAGAATTTGTCTCCAAATTAGCTGTAGAAGTTTGCAAAGAAAATGTCACCTCTGGGCTCATGCATTGCAACACTTGATCCCAGTGGGTGGCGATATTTGGGGAGCTTATGGAACCTCTAAGAGGTGGAGCCTTTCTAGTGGAAGTGAGTCACTGCGGGTGGGTCTTGGGGCTTTATACTTTTGTCCTATTCTGATCTGCATGCTTCTTGCAGATAAAATGTGGCCTCTATGTTTCTGATTGTTGGGCTAGCTTCCTGTTCTTGCCGCATTCCGACCATGGACCATATGTTGCGTGTAAACTCAAATAAGCCTCATTCCTGTATAAGTTGCTTTTAGTTGTGGTACAACAGCAAAGTAACTAATACCTTCCCCAAACTACACTCTAGATCATAAAAGAAAGACACTTTTATAATTCATGACATAACTTCTTAATCCTGATATCTGTTGAAAGTAGTTTTTTAAAATTTAATTTTATTTAATTTTATTCTTCAAGTTACATCTCAATCACAATCCTCTCTCTCCTACCCCTTCCATTCCCACCCTCCTACCCTCTTCCTCCTCACTCTCTGTCTGCTTTTTTTTCTAATTTAAGGTGTATCCTTTTTCCTACCAACAGCTCCCCCTTTTAGTCCAATAATTGCCTCTTTCTCTTATAACAATAAATACAATACAAAACAATAAGAATAATTAGGCCACAATTATGAAAATTATAAGGTATAACATATATTCCCGATGTCTAGTCCATATATATTTGGCAACAGATATTAATATTCTATTATCCATCTATCTCAATGAGTTTATATTCAGATTATATTATAATTCTATACCTAATGCAGTTTCCATCCTAACAAGTCCTTCATAAGTCCTGATTTACAATTAATATCTGTCAGAGATACTGGGCCAAGTGTCTGAAGATAGATACTCCAATGTATGGAGAGAAATTGGGACGGTCCAGGCAGCCAGTTGTCTGTCATTTCTTAGTTTTGGAAGCTGCTGGTTCTGCACTTCCTGTATAATCAGATATATTTATCCTTCTCAGATCTCTGATGTGGTGAAGACTAGATAGTTATAGTCTCACAGTTTAATTTTAAGTTGTTTAGGAATTAAGTGGATGTCCTAGGTCTAAGAAGATGTTTTTAAGTTAGTACTGAAAGTTAGGATGGAAAGTAGTTTTAATTAGACAACATGTCTGTTCTTCCAGGGCACTAAATAATGGATTTTTTTGTTTAAGTTAATGTTTATATGCACAAGTTTCATTTGTTTAGTTTTTAAAATATCTCATTTTAATTTTTTGTACAGGAAAAATACTTAATTCAAGGTTTCCTTGAAATTTAAAATTTTATTTTATCTGGCACTGGAATAAAATATTTAATAACTCAGATTTGATTTAATGATTCCAAATTTATATTTTCTATAGGTTTTTTAAAATTTACATACATTTTCACAAATTAGTTTGTGTTTTGATTAACCTTGTCAATACATAAACACTAATAGCACCAGCACTTTCTCAACATGTATTTTCATCAAATAATAAACATACTTTAGAAAAACATGACTTTTGGTGTATTATCTAAAAATAAATCACAGCAAAGTCAGTGCTCAGTGGTAAGCTTTGGCAAACAAAGTAAGACACAAATTTATATACCAAAATAACAAAATATCTGTGAAATAATTTATATTTCAATTATAGCTATAGATTGCTTTTCTTATATAAGATGTCTTGATTCATGAAATGAACACTTAGTCCTCTCTTAACCATAAAACAATTCTGCAAGCCTAACTCCACCATGAATCCATTGACTTCTTCCCAAACTAGAGTTGGTAGGATTAAAAGTACCATTTAGGCATCATGGACTTAACATGTCAAAAATTATACTCAATGGTATTTCTAAGCTAAGTAAAATTTCAAAAGGTAGTTTAATAAAAATGATTTTTATCTTCATGAATACAAAGCTATCAAGTCCATGATGTCTAAATAATACTCTCAGCTCATTCCCTTTGTCAATATTTTGACATGTATGTTAAGTTCCTACTGAACTTAAGTAGCTGTGTCAAATAAACCAAGACATCTCCTTTGATTAAAATTTTGCAAACATGTTCTCCCTTCTCTATTTCTGTGCATTTATTCATGCTAGCTTTTCTGGCTGGGGTATTTTTTTCTTGTCTCAAGCTGTCAACTCTTTTAATCATACTTTAAGGAATAGTTTCCATGTAACTTCTTGCATGAATTCTTCTTTTAGAGATTGCATTGTCCTCATTACACTATCTGCTCTTTCCTGTTGTACCCCACACTTTGAAAGGATACAGCTCCCACACTCCCTTACATACCATTTGCCAAATGAGTGTCAGCCAGTACTGAAAAGTATCCACATAGAGAGCTAAGGACAGAATGGCTGTCAGGTGTCAGAAGCATAAGTGTTGATGACTCTCATGAGAACTAATATTCTTCTAATTTCTCCATAAGTCACCTTATAACCCCTTTATATTAACTAAAATATAAGCAAGCAAGAGTATGTGAAAATAGTTAACTTTATTTGGAGTGTGGAGTCCCAGGTCTTCAGGACAGAAGAAAGTAATTTAAGAGGGATGAAAATATGATTAAAGCCTGTATTTCTCATTCTCAAAGTAAAGAGAAATGCATCCTAATAACATATAAACTGAGTTCATACATAAAATTTTAAATTAATATATGCATGTATACATTCTTCCAGGTTCAGTGAGAGGTCCTGTCTCAATATGGCAGATAGGGATTTCACAGGACTTTGGGCATCCTTCTCTGGCCTCTTCGGGTTCACTGGTACACATACCTGCACATGTACATGTGTATGCACCACACCCCCCACAGCCATTCCACACACATATACCCAAACCATTCATACACATGCACATCATACACGCCAAACTCATTCATTTACATACACACACATACCATCCACATTAAATTACATGCATACATAGACACACATCATGTATGTGAACAATCCTCCTAAACACACACACACACACACACACACACACACACACACACACACACACCACACAAAGCTTGAATCACCCTATTTTGTACAATTGGTGATTAAAGATGTTACTTATTCTATATGGCCCATACATACAACACTGAAAGGTAAGTCATTTATACCATGATATAACAGATGACAATCAAGTCGTAGACCTGAACTTTTTTATTATAATATAATAAGCCTAGAATGACTCTGTAAACCAAGTAATATGGGATTATAACCAACTATATTTTAACCTATCAGGTCATAGTTTTACTCAGGTACATGTTCTGTTCTGGATAACAGACATTAGAGAAATACTGTATTCATTTCTAGAAAAATATCTTAAAATTAGTATAAACTTTCATTCAAGGGAAAAGACAATGTCTCCACCCTCATGAGAATGTGGCATTCTTTGGAGCCATCAAGAGACGTATCATGTCTGAAGTGCACCCTGTACTCTGCCTTCCAAACAAAGCCATGGCAGTGTTTCTGGTGGCCCTCTGCACTCCTTCTCTGGAATCCTTCAGTCTCTACAGAGTGAGTTCAGTATCCTGGAGCCCATCTTTCATAAAGAGCTTCTGTGGAGGGATGATGGAGGGAGATCCTGCAGCTCTGGGTCCAGCCTGTTTACACTTTAGCTGAAAGGCAGACACTCAAGAAAAGCAGCTTCAAAATGGCGGATTCGAGAACCTGGACAGGGACTCCTCAGACACCATTACCAAGTATTGGGCAAAACAAATGAGCCTCCTTCTTCTTAACTCACCATTTTCAGTGACTTGCTTCTGCAGCAATATTGGTCTTTTCCAACATTGTAAATTAAGGAAATAATTTTATGTGAAATATTAAGTTGAAGAATCACAACTCCAAGAAAAAATAAACCATGCAAGTTTTCTGTTTTTAACATTTTCAGAGTATGAGGGTGTGAATACAGCTCAGGTTGCAGAGGGCCTACCTGCTCTATATGAGGCTCAGGGTTCAGTCTCAGAACCAGGCGAGCCTGTTGTATGGTGTACACATGTACCCAGGATCAGCAGGGAGAGGCTCTGCCATCAGGGTTCAATGTCATTCTCAATTACATAGTGACTTTGAGACTAGCCTGGGCTATACCACACTGTCTCAAAGAAAAAGAAAGTTAATTTAAAAATATTGTGAAATTCAATTTAATAATATATACTCCTTTGTGTTGTTTTCAATGCTATTATCACAATGCAACTTTCTGTCTTTTATTTTGTACCTTCCCACTGCATTCAGACACTGTCTTTTTGATGACAAGCAAGGAAACATTACTTTTTCTAATGAAGATATGTATAGACTTTTGAATGCTGACATAAATAAGGGGAATCATGCATTAAATCTTTGTTTTCTATAGAAATCAATACTTAAGCATGCTTGTTTCAGTGATGGACGGGATATTCTCTTGGTATGTTTTCATCACAAATGACTTGGCACACACTTAGAAATCACTTGGAGAATATTTATTTAAACAATAGTAGGTAGGAGATGAGCAATGTATTAAGGGAATGATGGCATTTTAATTTGAGAAAAATATGTTCTATTTCTATTTTAAATAAACTCATCTTTTTTAACGTTTATTTATTACTTCAAGTTACATCCCCATCACAGCCCTCTCCCTCTACCCACCTCCCCTGGGCCCACTGTCTCAATCTCTACCCCCCTCTCCCACCCATCCTACTCTGGTGTTGAGTGCCCCTACATCCCAACTCCATTCAGTTCAACAGTCATATGAGGCTTAAGAGCTTCCTCTTGCACTGGGGGCCTACATGGCAGCTCCACTAGGGCAAAATGTCCCACTAACAGGTAACAAAGTCTATGTTCCTGTTGCTTTTGGTGTGTTGGTTGTAGGATAGTTATCCTGTACTATCTGGCTAAAATCGATTATAAGTGAATAGATGCCACATACATCTTTCTGAATCTCGGTTAGCTCACACAGGATGAGCTTTTCTAGTTCCATCCATTTGGCTGCAAATTGCATGATTTCCTTGTTTCTGATAGCTCAGTAGAATTCCATTGTGTAAATGTACCACAGGGTTTTTTTTTTTTTTTAATCCATTCTTCAGTTGAAGGGCATCTGCGTTGTTTCCAGTTTTAGCTATTAAATCAGTCTGGTGATATCTTAGAAAACTTGGAATAGCTCTACCTCAAGACCCAGCTATGTCACTCCTGCGCACACATCCAAAAGACTCCTCACCAAACCACAAGCTCATCTTTATATATGAATTCATAAGCACCGCTCTGTAGGCATTGTAAGGAGCCACTCACAGGCTGAAGTGTCTTTGGGTTTTGGTTTGTAGCCTGTGCATAAGAGGGACTTCATTTCATTGTACGGGTCTCTTTTGTGTCGTGAGTGTTCAAGCTTCATCGGTACCTTCATCTTTTGACCCTGGAGCGTTGTGTTCAATGTACACAACCACCACTGAATGAAAATAGAACCCACATATCCAGCATGGACCAGACACACTGGCAGAGGAGGGAAAAGGTTTAACACAAATTAGCATGACATCCCCACTGAAGGGACTCAGCAGTGAATGGAGACACGCAGCACATGGGAACTGCATTTTCTTATGCAGAAAATCTACAAGGAGGGGACAATATTAAGAATTTCTTTAAGACATTTGGTAATTTGTTCCTTAGCTTCCATCTTAGCTAAATGCTTACTTTCAAGGCTGGGACACCCCAGTGATTGATCTGCACCCAGGAGCTGGTGTTCAGTTGCATTTATGACCCTCCTGGAGAAAACAGGTATTTTTATGAGAGCAATGGCAATATGCTATCTGTAACTGCCTCAGGAATTTATGTCCACTGACAAGGACCCAAACAAAGTACCAGTTACAAGCCAACTCCACCAGAGACAGAGACTCAGATGAGTCATACTTTCATGGAAGTATTTAGCTCAGTACTGGTCTCATAGGAATTTCTGATTTCTTAGAATAAAATGTTTTTCTGCATTGTTCCATCCTACTTTGTGTTTTCTGAGCTCATTTGTTAAAGTCTTAATTGTAGTAATTGGCCAGATTTACTAGTCATTATTAAAAATGAAGCACACAGATGATACTAATGGAAAGCCTAGGACCCAGAAGGAAATAGCAAAGCACACATTCTTTTCAGAGATGACAGCTATGTAAACATTTGTGCTTATGTGAAAATTAAATATCAATTTATATTTGTAATTCTTTGGCATAATTTTACTTTTTCTCTAAGAATGACATGACTAGGAGATGTGTGGACAGGTGTTTTATTGGGGAGGTTGTTTTTCATCATATAAACATGTGGAAACTAATCTAAAGCCAAAGAAGGATCATATCACATTTCTATAATAAGAAAGCAACCATCAATGCCAACTTACAGCCATATACATCATCAGGGAGAGATTGGAGTGTATACTATGTAAAGAAAGAGTTTTTATTTGGGAATTCGATCTTGAGTTCTAACTTACACTCCTGGATTTTTTGAAGAGGAAAGAGTGGACCATCAGAAGAGTTCCATCCTTTTTATACCATTATCTTGTTTTTTACAGAGTCTATGTTCTTCATAATCATTTTGAAAGATTATGTTCTCAAGAGATTTTTCAGCTGCCACAAAAATTATTGATTGATTTATTTTGGGTCATAACAAATAAAGAAAAGAAAGTTATCCTTCAAAATACAGTCACATTCAAAAGGTTTTGAGTTTTGTGAGTGAAGAAATAATGCCATGCACTTGACACTGCACTTTATAGTTTAATGCCTCAGTGGTTTTAATGTAACAAATGGTAGATGTGTAATTTCTACTTTCAACTGTAATAAGTGATTGCCTCTGATACTTAGAATTTGTATACATGTCTATTGGCTCCCTGAAGGGAGTTCTAATATAGGAGACATGCAAGTCTTCAAAATGTTCCAATTTATGTGTGATAGACTCTTAATTTCATTCTAATTAATTAATTAATTAATTAATTCTGTTTATTTTCTTGGTCAATGTCAAGTTTTCATGTAAAGTTTAAAGATATTTTCTGTAATGTTGGTTGAATGGATTTATTTTGATAAACAGAATAACCCACTTTTTTCTTTAAAAAATTATTTCCCTTATTTAATAGCTATCATCCATAAAGTAGTTCTTAAAATGTGGTCCCTACTATTATGTAGGGACACTCCACTCCAGAGGAGTGGGATGAATGGAAGGAATAGGGGGTAGAGGGTGGGGAGCAGGACTGGGAGGGGTGGAAAGAGGGCACTGTGATGAAGATATAACCTGAAGTAATAAATAAATATTAAAAAAATAATGTGGCCCCTAACCCCCCCAATCACATAAGAGAATTCGTAAAAAGTTGCAACCCAATCACATAAGAGAATTCGTAAAAAGTTGCAATTCAGGAATGAGATACAGGGTTGTGGTATAATGAGATTTCTGGGTAATTCTTGGTGTATACTGGGATCTCCTTGTATACAATAACAATGAGACAAAAATTAGCAGTTGAAGAAGTAGATAAAACAGCAGCAATAAGATGATGTCAGGTAGATAGATGATCATTACCCATGCTGTATTAACTCTGTATAACTGCTTTGCATGGTGGTGTATGTATTTGTCCTCCACTGGAATTGGTAAGATGTTTTTGCCCCATAGCTCTCTCATGAGAATACTCAGAGTTAGATGCCATGGCCAACTGCAGTCTCCAAACCAATATTAGAACACTCAAGAGCACTTTTTTTCAAAAGTCACTCAACTGGAGATGATACTTGAAGTTATTTCCCAGCTATGCATTTTAAAAAACATAATATTTATAATATATCCAACAGCATTAAAAGACTCATGCAAAAAAAGGTACTGATTGAAGGTATGACACGGAGGCATGAGAAATGGATCAGTGGATAAGAGCACTGACTGCTTTTGGAGCAGACCCATATTCAGTTCCCAGAAGCCACTTGATGGGAACAAGTATTCATAGCTCCAGATCCTTGGGATGGATCTGATACTCTTTCATAAACTTTGCAGGCACCAGTCATGCACATGGTGCACTGACATGCATGCAGGCCAAACACGAAACACCAGTACACATAAACTAAATAAACCTAATGCGTTAAAGCATGCCATGTCTGTTTCTTCTGCATGGATGCTGTGTCCAATTCTGGTCATTGATCTTAATACTGAGTGATGTAGTGAAGTGTTCAGAGAAAACAACTTCATCTACTTTCACACACTCAATATCTGCATTGTCTGAAGTCATAAGATGTAGCCTTTCCCTACCATTGCTTCTTCACTCAATGTGCTGAGGTATTGTAATATTGTAAAACTCATTGCAAAACTTAAAGAAAATTTAGTTTCATTTTTCTTCTTTCCCTACATTTAAATTCTAGTCATTACACTCCTCCTTTGTTCCCTCATGAGGCCTTTTTGGGTTCCTACTCAATGACATGTCCCAGTTCAGGCTCTAGAAAAATAAATACCATAGCTTTCTAAGTTGGATAGGCTTCTTTATATAGAAAAAAACTCATCGACTTGGCCTATAGTACAAAAGCAGCCTTCTGTCTGTCTCCACATGTTCTTCTTCTTATTATAACATAATCCATCTCTTTGCAACTAGGAAAAGAGTCATATTGTTCTTCCCCAAACCCTCTAGAAGCTCATCATTGCATTTAGGGAAACAACAACCTTAACTATTTCCCACTCAAAAGAACTTTCAACATCATCTTGCCTGTCACTCACTTTCTGGCAAGAGGGCTTTGACTATCTGCTACTGTTCCTTCAACGCACACAGTGCATGCTCACCGCAGGTCCTCTGTCCTGGATATTTTACCCTAAGATTTGTGTAGCTGATTATTTTATTCCGTTGTATTCAGTATTCAAATTTGCCTCTTTAGTTGGCTTTCATGACTGACAGATTGTGAGATAGGAACACACCCCTCCACACCACTTTAAACCCAGCCCCCTTGCTAAATGTTAAGTTCAAAATACTGATCAGTACATGAACACCTGACATTTGTTTTATATCAAATCATGACTCTCGTTTATCATTTTGCATTATAATGTATCCACTATTAATACCAACTTTGATTTTAACAAATGATCACTATCTAGTTGTGCTAGAATCTGAAAAGTCACATATTTTCATCATTTAGAATTAGAAGTTAGTAGTAACAAAACATGCATTAAAACAATCAAGTTCTTTTGTAAAGAGATACTTGAAAATCCAACAGCATAGTTGTGCCCTAAATAGCTTTATTACAAAACTATGCATGAGACATGGGTAGGCTTGAGTAAATAACCAAACACAACATTACATATTAATAAGGCAGAAGATTGCCACATGCAATTGCAGAAGTTGCATATATATATCCAGTATGCAAAGAAAATATGAGGAGGTTAAAATAGGAGAAAACTAGACTTTGGAAGAACTAAATTACACAAGAAACACTCCCTCCTTATTCAAATGTACCTGTATTCATTGGCTCCTGATGAAAAAGTACAACTTTGAGATATTGCCAATGCTTACACTTTTTCATGGTCTATAAATGAATGAATGATGGATTACGTCTATGTATGTGTAGAAAAATCAATGAGTTTTGTGTGTTTGCCCCAAATCTATTGAGGACTATGTAATGCAGTGTGGGTGTGTACCCTGTAGGCGGAACAAAAGCTGCTTATTATTAGTATGGGAGGAGACTTCTAGAACTTCATGCTGTGGGCATTCCCTTTACAAAATGGTCCACAAGTAGAAAGTGCCTAGATGCCACTCAGGTGTGTTGTTCAGATTCTGTGCTTCCTGATGTTCAGTGTACGTGACTCAGTGAGCACAGACATGACTGGTTTTTGAAATGCCCTGCACTTCTTTCACCATCTTCCATTCGTGTGTGAATACAGACAAGAAGGAACTTAGTCTGTGATTGTTTTGTATACTGGTAATCTACATGGGAAACAAAAAAATCAGATTTATTGTAATTTATGCTGTAATATATAGAAATAGAATGTTAAGGCTGGTTTATTTCATAGAGATAAGAGCCCATGAATGTGAAGAGAAGAGAAGAGAAGAGAAAAACATTTGTTGTTCTTTATTTCTTCTGTAAAGACTTAGACATCTTCAGTAATAGTTTCAAAATCATAGTATGAACTAGTAATATGAAGTATGCATTCAAAAGTTCCAAGTAATGATATAAAACAGTACTCGCTGCCCAGTGTCTCAATGAGTGATGAAGTTTCTATGTAAATCATTAGTTGTGAACTGCTTTAGAATACACATTTTCTGTATACCCTTTACTGTACTTACCATGGCTAAAATTTAATATGAACAGATTTCACTTAATTCCCTGAGTAAGTAGTGCATCACATTTATTCACCTCTCCAGGCCCTTTACTGGACCCTAACACTAACTTGTACTAGGTAGAACACAGTAAACAATGAAATGCAGCATGCAGAAGCAAAGAAATAGGAAAAGCAATCATATTTATCTTGGCAGAGGTAGTTCAATAATTTTATCATCAACTTGGTGTGTAATTTTCAATACTATAAGTCAGTGCAAACTTTATAGTTTGTCACATGTAGGAAAAATGCCCCAGTTTGCAATCATTGTTATTAATAACAATAAGCCTTTTGTTGCTGGATGAAACACATGCATTTTCAGCTGAGTCATTGATTTTACCTATGTTGTGCCACTGGTCTTCACTGGCTTTTGATGTGATTACTGACAGCATCACTACATCACCAATAAGATTTTCCTGATGCTCAGAGAAGTAACTCAACCCCTAAAACAGAGACAGGTGGAATGGGATTAAAATCTCGGTCTGTCTGGCTCCAATTCTTCTGTGGTTCTCATATTGTCAGGCTGAAGGGTGCTATAAAGACTCACTGTTAGGTTAGCATTTCTTATCCTCTCCTTGTTTCATTGAGTGATTTATAGTACCTTAAAAACTCCGAGGACCTCCGTGCACATTGTTGGAATCAATAAGGCAAGACAGTAAAACCATGTAGCCATTTTGCTAGGAGACAACTACCAGCTCAACTCCTGAGAGCCTAATGCACCGTGGCAGGTAGGAGGGAACAAGGCTGGATGTACATCCTGACAGGGACTAGTGGAGGTAGTTTATAGTTGAGTAATAGCTGCCTGGGTGAGGAATAAGACCCCTGCTATCGTGAGATGTTACTGTGTGGCCATCTGAATAGGAAATGGAAACTGAGGGACTCCCTAGAGGTTGAATTTGTCTGGGTATGGAATCAAAGTGGAGTGCGCGTGTGTGAACACACACACACACACACACACACACACACATTTGTTGACAATAGCTGTTAAACAGGAAGTATCAGCCATACAATTTTGGTACCTTGAAGCAGGGGAGGTGGCCTTTATACCCTATTCTTTACCCACCTGAATTCTTCGAGGTAGCAAAGGATGTTTTCCTGTATTGTATTTATTTTTTCCAAAATCAGATGACGTCTTCTCTCTTTTGTCAGAGGAGATCAGGGAAGTTGCTTAGCTATAATTCATCTGTTACCTGATAGTATAGGAGGAATATGTCCCCAGACATGTCTGTCACCCAGTGAGAGGAAGTCTTGGTTAAACA
This sequence comes from Lophiomys imhausi, assembly GCA_907164525.1. NCBI lineage: Eukaryota > Metazoa > Chordata > Mammalia > Rodentia > Muridae > Lophiomys > Lophiomys imhausi. Next base: position 2,539,040 of record CAJQZJ010033200.1, on the reverse strand, counting down.
TTGCCCTGCCTGCTGGTCCAGCATGATGATGCTACGCAAAAGATACGCAGGGAGTTTCTGAAGTTCTCAGGCAGACCAGTATGCCGTTTGCCCTGTGCACAAGAACCACATTTCAGTGTCTGTACATGTTCGTTGCTGCTCTACTGACAACAGCAAGTGGAACCAGCCTAGAGGTCCAGCAGATGACAGGCAGTGGTGTTTCTTTCTCCATTTTAGCTCTCCGTGTCCATATTTATGATTTTTTAACTCCTCTTAACTTCCATACATTTCTAAACTCACTTTTTAAAAAACTTGTTAATGGAAGTAGCTCAATATTTCAAGCTTGGATTGCTTTCTCTGTAAATAGTCATTAGACTTGTTTGAATTACTTTGCTTTTTTTCTGTTACCTCCATGAAAGTCAAGCTAGCGTTGAGAGAATTTAATTTGGACCATTGAATCTTCTCACAAGGAGCACTGGTTTTCTGACCACAGGATTACAGAGGCCTTTGCTGAAAGTGAGCTGTAAGAACTAAGGTGTAATGGGTCTCCATAAAGAAATTTTGGTGAAAATTCTCCCACTTGAGCATTTTGAAGAGAGTTATTGTGTCCTAGCCACAGCATTCAGTTGGCTCTATTTTCAAATAGGGAACAAATATTTCTCTTTAAACAAATAAAATTGCAACAATAAATAATTTCAGGAATCTTGGTAATTTTTGTTAAAATATACATTTTTAGAGTTCATACTCCTGAAAGTAAACATGTATGTATATGCATGTTCCTGTTGGTCACATGTGATCATGTATAAGTGCCGAGGAAGAGAATGAATTTTGAATTTATTTCTGAAAGCTACTTACTGGGCACTGAAGTAAAATACTGGTGGTGGACTATATAAAGCAGTATTAAGGATTTAGGTACTTCCCTACACGATTCACAATTTCAATTTGAATTTCCTTTGTACTGTGAGAATCATCACTGAGTAATGTATTTTACCTGTTACTTCTACTTATTGATGAATTTCTTGACCACCCTGTTTTTTCCCAAAACAAACAAATAAAGACACATAACAAGCACAGGGAAGTCATGTGGGTCAAATTAGGTCACTGCTGATCCAAGAGAGAATCTGTTTTCCAGACAGTGAAATTCCAGTCAGCAAAGCTCCGCCCCCACCCTGCCCCCATCCTTGCCCCTTTAATTTCCCCTCTGGTTCTCCCTGTCCCCTTGGCTGATAAAAAGTCCTCAGTGCAAACCCGTTGTCTGTGCATTTGTTAGCTGTGCTTCATCTTTTCTATTCACTCCATAAAAATCTCTGACAAAATCTAATCAAAAGAGTATTAAAGGGAAATGGTCGCCCTCTTTTCTATAAAATGTGAAACAATTGCTCCTGAGTTCTGCAGTGATTTATGGTATATCTAAGTGAGTGGGTTCCCTGGAAGAAAGATGTGTAAGGGCTATGAATATTCATGAGCATAGTTAGTACTAAAACATCTCTGCTACAAACCCCACTTTTCTTATTTCTACTTGTTACAGTGGGAGACATATTAAAATATTAATTTTCTGCTTTGCTGGAATGATTTCGGAATTGAGCGCCATTAAGATTCTGTAAGTAAATATGAAAATGTCGGCATATCACTCACTCTAATACACTGTGCTTTTAAAAAATGTATTTATTTGCATTTTATAAAGGAGCCATTGCAAAAGTTCTGAGTGTTCTGTGAGACTTCTACCTAGGCTCGAGAAAACACTGACTTCCTGTGAAACAATGCTCTCTCAGGCAGGTATCTCCAGCTTGTAAATCAAAGGCAGCCTTCCATAGGCCGAACAGTGAGTGGTGGGCAGCCCCAGCTATAAAGAGAATCTCTGCTAAGTCAGTACGTACTTCTGTTAGAGAAAATGCTGGAAACTGTCATGGGGTCATGGCTGTGTGAAGGAAGCAATTGCTCAGGGTTAGCGGGAGGCCGTGCGGACAGCAATTTTAGGGTTAACTGCTCTGAGTAGGTTTGCCCTTGGCACTGGTCAGAGGCCAGTTATAAACTGTGTGAACTGGCCCAGTGTGAAAGAGACACATAGCAGTCCTAAATTATTCTTTTATTGTTTGTTTGTTTGTTTTTTTCTTATACCCATCTCAGTGGATTTTGAATTTAATTACATGTGGAATCAATTGTTTAAATCAACATTCACATAATTATAGACACACACACACATACACACACACACACACACATACACACACACACACACACACACACACACACACACACACACACACACACACTCCACTTCAGTACCCTCCCCCTTCCCTCATCTCTCCCTTTTGGTGGTCACTTGCTGCCCACAAAGGATTTTCCCTTCTGTTTTCTTGCTTTCTACATTTCACAATCTTCTCTTGTCTTTCTTTGACCCTGAAGTCTTCCATCCTTCTAACTGTCTCTCCTCTACTTTCATGAACATAAATTTGTAAGTAAACTTAATTTACATTTTGTATATGAGAGAAAACATACAAGATTTTTCCGAGTCCTGTTCAGTATTCCAACTGAAATTCTTTTAAATAATTATGGTTTTGAAAAAATCTGCATACTTTTCTTATATGTATGAAATAAATAGGGTAGAAACAAGCTATCTCTAATTGATATACAGCTCCTCACAAAGAAAAAATTTAGTTTTCTCCAATAGAATCTTAACTGATTATAACCACTCTTAAGGGCAGGCCCCAATCACACAAAATGAACTAAGTGGCAGTTTGGAGGGTTTTTTTTTTTCTCATAATCCTTTGTCAAAACATTCTTTTTTTTTCTTTTAGTTTTTCCCTACAGGTATTTTTCTTTTACATTACAATTTCTGATTTTGTGTCCTTAAGAGATTTCAGTGTGTGTGAACTTGTGTGTCTCTATATCTATGGATGTATTTCTAGAGCTTTTTCTAGTTCCTTTTTCCATTCTTTTCTTTCTCTCTCTTTTTTATTTTTTTGGATGCCAGTTTTCTAGTGAGAAAGAGCAAGAAAGGGCATGGATTTGGGTGTGTGAGGAGGGGTGGAGGATCTGGGAGAAGTTTGGGGAGGGGAAACTATAATCGCAATACATTTTATTGGAAAGGTATTTCAATAAAATCAAAATTAAAGCAAAACAACTAGCAGTAAAACCCACTGTTTTGGAGGTAGCACTTGTAACCTAAGCCACCATAAAATATTTATCCACCACAGAATGGTGACATACCTTCTGTTCTGTGGAAAATTGCCAAGTTCTGAAGTTGGCCTGACTAAGAAAAGTCTTAACCAAGATGGACAAGGGCACCCCCCACAATGAGGGCCCAGCTCTGTGGCTTTCCCCTGTGTGCCAAGGGACATGTATCCCACTAAAAACAAGCAGCAGGAACGTTTCATGTAGCAATTCTAAGATAGGTTCAGAGGTTATCATTACCTTTTAACCTAATTCCCATATCCAACCCATAAAACAGGCCCAGCAGGCATAATTTAATATCACGGGTGGAGCCTAAACATATTATATAATGTACTAGATGGATAATAGAAATGCATTTAGGACCCAAAAATAAGAAATCAACAACCTATATAGTAGTCTTTAGGTAGGCTGACCTGTTGTAGCACATGGATAATAAGTTTTGTAGTGAAAAGCAAGTCCATTGTTGCCTTGATGGAGAGGATCTGGAAGGTGCTAACAGCAACATTTTGGACTTCCTCTGTTGGAATTTCCAAAATATAGAATGCAAGGAGGAATTCTTCCTGCAAGAGATTGTTGGAAGCATTACTAGAGTGTTGGGGTAGAGTTAAGCATTCTAAATGTTAATTGGTCCTGTTTGCTGTCTGTTACTTACCTTGACTCTGATTGGTTAAATAAAATGCCGAGGCCTGAGATTGGACAGAGACAGAAAAAGGTGGGACTTCCTAAAAGGAAGCTTGTGCTTTAGACAGAGGATTAATAGATTCCAGCCAGCAACAGGAAGAAGAAGGCATTCCAGCCAGGAGCAGCAGGAAGGAGGCACACACCATGAGTTAGAAAAAGGAACCTCATTCCACATGGCCAGGAGCATCGGCATATCGTGGAGAATTGCAGTCCAAGGGGGCGTATGTATATATGGGGTCATATTTGGGTAGTAGAATTAAGAGCTACCTTAGATGGGCTAAGATTGCACAACTCAGTCCTAGGCTTCATAAAATTCATGCGGTTTCTGCGGTCTCATTTATAATGGCTGGTTAAGAATTAACTGCCACCAAACCAATTAATGATAATAAATACTGATAAATAATTTAATTAGCCATATTTTTTTTACATATGGCGTCCAACTAGGGCAATTAGAATCCATGGTTACAGTGCGAGAAGGCCTTAGTGAAAGCCGGTTTCCTAGCCCAAGAGCAGGGAACCGAACTCAAATGCATTTCAAAGGTGTGGCTACCTTAACAAAAGCTGTTGCCTTGCAGCAAAGTCAGAGAACTAAAGCTTAGCTTCCCTTATGTACTAAAAAACTGGCAGGCTTCTAAACAGAGTGTGAGAGTGGAATTAACCGCCTAGATTAAAAATGGAGGAATTTATAATGCCTCAATACTTTTGGATTCCAATTGAGTTTGTTCCTCTTAGCATACAAATGGTTTTTACCCTGACAATTGTGGTTCTGTGTATCTTTTTTGAGAAAGTTCATACTAGGATAGGCTTAAAGGAAAGAATTTACAGTTGGAATGCTAAATTGCCAACTGGACAACAAATGTTACAATTTACTTGCTTAACCATTTTTTTTTTTTTTTTTTTTTTTACATTTTATTTAGGCACCTAAACAGGTTTTCTGCAACCCAATTCAGCAGGAAGCAGTTTTAAGAGAGCGACGTCCCATTCCCAAAAAATGGGGTGGATGATTCTTTGGTCATTTGATGTGTTATAAATATTGTTTAGAGGTAATGGTTACAAATTGTTATATGGCCTTGTTAAGCAAGGTATAGGAAGTTAGACTTGGAGATCACTTTTCCTTTTCTCTATCCTTCTTTCTCTCTTATATAGTGGGAAAAGACTTGAAAAAAAGAGGTGGAATATATGTATATAATATGGAAATGATAAGATATAAGGATAGATTATTGAATCTGCTCTGAAACTTAAAATTATTGTTATTCTTTAAATAAGGTTATCTTTTGATACATTGGTATAGAATTTTGTATATTGATATAAAAATAAGGTTAAGTTTGATTCATTAGTATAGAATTTTATGTTTTGACACATAATATGTATATTCAACTCTTGTATAAGGTATTGTGCCTGTACAAATCATTTAAAAGTATAGGTTTACTTTCAATCCTTTTATGGGTTACTATTGCAATCTATTTAGGAGTCTGGATAATACAAGTTGACTGGCCAGTCAAGCTCCTGGTCATGTCAAATACTAGGTTAAACAGAAAATAAATGGATAAAAATATACAGTTTGTTTGTTCAAAGATAGATGATAGATAGATTTATAAATAAAATAGTAGATATCTTCAAAACCCTCAGAGGCATACAGAAAATGGCATTTAAAGATGTTTTTATTTTCATAAGAATCGTTTGACTTAAGACAGTCAGCTCCTGACGGCTCCCATTTGACTTGGAAGAAGACAATGAGCATTAAAAAGAAATCTCCCATCAGGAGATAATTCCTTGAAGGGACTGATAGATTAATATAAGTTAGATTTAGTGAATACCTAGGTTTCTGATACAGTCTTTTAATTCGGGGCATGAAGATCAACTTTGCTGTGAGCAATTAGCTTATCAGCTTATGGATGAAGTCAGGTGAAATGAGGGGAGTCTCTTTGGACTGAAAAACAAGGTTGAAGCCAGGTGAAAGAAGGAAAGACTTTATGACCTAGCATTGCTTTCAACTGCTAAGTGGGCAGAGCCCAACTTAAGCTGAAGCAGGTGGAACTAGGAGTGATCCTATTTAAGGACAAGTGGATGACGCCAGAGGGGGCGTGCGTGCTAAGGGCCCCCGATATGAGAGAGCTCCGAGAGTCCTGCTGGAGAAAGTTCTGGTAGACCAATGGCCAGATCTCCCTGAGGCAGAAGGAAGCTGGTGAGCAGAGAAAGCCTCGGCAAGACAGCAAAAGACCAAGGACTAAACCCTGTGGCTCAGCTTTTGCCTAGAGGGGTTTGACCTGTCCGAACAGTGGCCTGAACGGAACTGTGGCCAGCTTTAAAGACTGAGGCAGAACGGCAGAGTTGCTGATACGAAGGAAGTAAGTTGGCCTACAGACGGCTGAGGTCTCCCAGAGAGAAGAAAGCCTCAAGCCTTATTTAAAGTGAGACTTCGATAGCCAGTTTACCCTGACGAACCTGCGTCTGAGCTATTCCAGAAAAAGGACGGCTAAGTGCGTTAAAGAGTTTACCCCCGAGACTGGTTTCCTGACGACTGAGGACCTGCCCCAGAGACTGTATCATTCTAAAAGGGTATGAAAGTAGTTGTTATGATTATCAATAGGTTTAGTGGATAGGTTAAA
>CAJQZJ010033200.1:2489086-2532587 GCA_907164525.1 Lophiomys imhausi | reverse complement strand
AATTTAGTAATAAATAAATAAGAGTTAAATAAATAATAATTTAAAAGTTCGGTTTCAATTCCTATTGGGCAAAAATGCCCCTGCTCTCTCAACAGACTATATACAGTCCAAAGATGGACCACAGTTTAAATGCAGGTAAGTCGATGTCCTGATTCTGCAGAGACAGAATGGGAAAATCCTTATTATTTCCTGCTGCACAATTTAGTCTGTGAAAAATGCTTGGCCAGAAGGCTGAAGATGATGCTCCAATGATATCAAGTGATATTTGGGACTGTCTGGGCAACAAACTGTCATATTTCTTTTTGGAAGCTGCTCTCCTATGCTTCCTACTCACTCAAATAATAACTTTATCCCTTCTTATGTCTTTGATGGGGTTGAAGGCATAATAGTTATAAAATTTCAATTGAACTTGAGTTGTTTAGGATTTAAAAGGATATTTTCAATCTTTAGGTTTATAAATATAGGATATGATAGAAATTATTTTGGTTCAGAACTTTAGACACAGCAAGATAGGATGATTTTTTTTCTTCTTCAAGATTGCTTGATAGAAATAGGCTAAACATTATGTGCATAACTTTTATATATAGTTTTCTTGATTGTTTCATATTTGTTCTTATTGTTTTTAATATGTGAGTCAAAAAATTTAGCCTTTTTTTTTAGACAAAAGGAGGGAATTGTTGGGGTAGAGTTAAGCATTCTAAATGTTAATTGGTCCTGCTTGCTGTCTGTTACTTACATTGACTCTGATTGGTTAAATAAAATGCCGAGGCCTGAGAATGGGCAAAGACAGAAAAGGTGGGAGTTCCTGGGATGAGAGCAGGAAGCCTGCACTTTAGACAGAGATTTAAAAGATTCCAGCCAGCAGCAGAGAAAGAAGAATCATTCCAGCCAGGAGCAGCAGGAAGGAGGCACACACCATGGGTTAGAAAAAGGAACCTCATTCCACATGGCCAGGAACATCGGCATATCGTGGAGAATGGCAGTCCAAGGGGACGTATGTATATATGGGGTCATATTTGGGTAATAGAATTAAGAGCTAGCTTAGATGGGCTAGGATTGCACATTTCAGGCCAAGGCTTGTTAAAATCCACGTGGTGTCCTGTGTGCTCATTTCTAATGGCGGGATAAGGATTAAAGGCTGCGGAACAAGCAACAATAATCTAAATGCTGTTAAATAACTTATTAGCTATATATTTTTTACACTAGTGAGTTACTACAGAAGAGATCCAGATAACAGAAAACCACAAGTGTTCAAGACTCCGTGACACAGGGGAAGGGGGCAGAAAGGCAAGAAGTAACACAAATCGGGCAGGGAGAGAGATAATGTTTGTTCAAACTTTACAGAACATTGTTTGCTGGCTGTGGTGTCTCGTGCCCATACTGTGTAATCCCAGCTGCTGAGAGGGAGATGCAGGGGGATCAGGAGTTCAAGAGAAAGGAGTTTTCACGTGGGTATTTGAGGACACCATGAGTTGGCTCCACCCTGGAGCCAACAACAAAATTCTGTACCATTTTATCACAGTGGTCAAGTTTAACTATAGGAACCAGGTAACTACCCAGTTAACTAAGTGAGCTGTGCTCAGGTGGCCACCTTTAACTCTTAGGTTTACTTCCTGTCACTGTTGTTGGAAGGAGGACCCAGAGCCCACACTGGTAGGAGGCTGTCTTGCACTCAAATTTATTTTGTTCTGTTTTAACTTTTATGTATTCCATTACAAGTGAATGCTACTAAATTGTTCTTAAGAATTTCCCACTTAGCAATGCATTAAGGAATTAACAATCATTAAATAAATAATAGTTACTATTATTACAATATAAACTCATAACCAAATTTGATTGTGTTTCCCTAAATTTACTGATATCGCTTGCTAATGAATATTCCATAGTATCAGAGAAACACTCCAGTGTGTGCCTCGAGTTCAGCTGTATAAAAATAACCTTGCTTTCATGTAGCATCCTTCCATATAATGGGTCAATTTAATTAAACTTTCTGTCAACTCGTTTATTAATACTGTGAAAAAATGGTTCCCATACTATTAAAATAAGCAATACTTAGGGAGGTCATTACAAAAAAAAATATCTTCTTTAAGTACTGATTTTGAACAAAGTATAGTAAAAGATACAGAAAACATTACAGAATCTTGGATTTCTCAATTTGAAAAAGTTTAAGAATATGTTTAATTTCTTCACTTTAGAAAAATGAACTAAACTCATGACGTGTGTTCTAGTTGTTTTGTAAGAATGAAACTGAAAACCCCAGTGATGTATGCTTCAAGCCTTTGTTCCAATGGAACATCTTAATTCAAAATCTAGGTTTGAAAATTTGTGTTGGTTTGCATTACTATTTATAATAGCATATATTTTATAATCATATTTATGTATTTAATTGTTTGTGCGATCCTCACTTAGATGCCTGGGATGTCACTTATCAGAGTTCTGCTAAATTTCAGTCAGTTAGACAGTCAGTTATGAGCTGACTGTCCCAGGTGCCAGTCTAGGATAAACAGGACTGCCAATGTAAACGCCCTATCTACCTAACCACCATGAGAGTTTGGTGAGGGAATGTGTGTGAGTTCTCTACCACTGGTGTTCCTTTGGTATTTCCCTCTGTTTATAATTTTCATCTTCCTAAGCTTTGCACAACATTCTTCCTTTCTAGATCTCTCCCACAGTTATATCCAAAGCATTGCTTGCAAAAATTTAGTTTCCCTTAGAATTTAATTTCCTGCCTGAATAGTTGTGATCCCCAGGAGGAACTGATTGGGTCAAATTGGGATTGTCATTCACCACTCGAAAACACGAATGTAAGTCAATCATTTATTTCTTGCTGGTGGTGTAATAATTTCAAATCTCCAGGCAAGATGGCCCAGTAGATAACGGTGCTTGTCACCAACCCTGATGACCAGAGTTTGATCATTAGGACAACATAGTGAAAGAAGATGAACAGCATCCACCAGTTCTCAGGCTTCCATATGTGTACTGTGGCAACTGTTTGTGAGAGCATGTGTTCACCCACACATACACATATATACATATATGTGTATGTACATTGCACATACATACATGATAAATTCATTAATACAATTAAAATAATTTTAAAGTAATATAGAAAGTTTAGGAGAATTTGTGGATTGAGGGAGTAGAATGCAAAGCATCAATTAATTATATATGTTTTTGTCTTTTAAAACTGTACAATTTAAAAGAATAACCTACCTTTATCAAGTCAGAAGCATTGCTTTTCCAATAAATTTTAAAATTATTAAGAAGTTGGATTTTTTGTAAAAGTTGACATTTTTAGCCCATTCACAGTTTATTATCTAGGTTTGAAGAAATCAAGTCCATTCACAGTCTCCTGATATGATTGGTTGGAGTTCTGACATTTAACAAACTTGGCTTAGTCAATATTAAGACATTTGGCACAAATCTCTTTGAAATATGAGCTTCTAAGGAACTCAGATACACAGGTCATATAAAAACAAGGTCTCTTGTTCTTACACAGTCACATCGCTACTGAGACATATTAGTCAGAAATATTTAACTACCAGCAGAGATCACATTTCCAGTGCATACGAGAGGCTTTTACTGAGCTAAAAATCCTATCATCTTATGTAATAAGAGTGTGGTTTGAATTTTATGTCTGATTAAGATGTATTTGTGTGGCTTATGTGATTGCATTAAAACCATTTTATGTAGGGACAGCTTGAGTGTTTTAAAGGAGAAATTCTCCAACAATTGTTTTATCCAAAAAGGTATGTTGCCATCGGTTTTAACTTCCACTATGTTGGGTTTCAATTGCATTTTGTCATTAAAAAGCCATTTTCTTTTTATGATACTGTGGCTCCTAATAGACAGATATTAAGATATTTATCTACCTGGCAATTTCAGTAATATGCATCTGTCTCAGTCTGCACAATCACAACACAAAACGATTGCAATGGAAGGAAGCGAATAGAGTAGATGTCAAAAAAAAAAAAAAAAAGGCAGCTGTGTGCAACAAAATGGAGTGTTTTCAGCCCCCCCCCCTTTTTTGCTTACTTCAGGTCTTTTCACACAGTGATATTTCTTACAAATAACCACAGTTTCTTCACTTGTGTGCAAGATTGTTTTCTGAAAGACACCTCACATCTCTGCTTGAGACAGCTAAATAGAGTAAGAATGGAAGAGAAATTATTTGAATGTGAAATTTCAGTGAGTCGAAAGCCTGTCTGGAAAAGTTTCACAGGCAGATGGGTGCTTCCAGGAGAGAGCGGAGGTGAGCAGAACCCTGTCTTTGGGAACTTTCTCCTGTGTAAACTGCAGGTCTCGTAGACGCCAAGGCCGTGGAAAGGGTAGCATCCATGACTGACTGTGACCCCTGCCACTGTGGGGAGTTTTTCAGGCTTGAGTGTCATTAGCAGACCAGTAAAACTGCTTAGTTCCTGTGACAGTCACATTTTCATTATGGTGAAAAAAAAAAGTACTTGAGAGAGTAAAAGAAAAAAGAAGATGGCTTTTCTCTTTAATTGTTTCATAGTTCTGTGGTTCTGCCCACGGTTTTCTGGGTCTGTGACAAACAGTGTCCAGTGAAGAAAATTCTTCACCTCATGAAGACGGAGCTGTAAGAGCAACAAGAAAGAGGGAACACTCGTGTCATCTTTCATGAGGAAAAGGAACAAACACTTAATTCACCCAGAAAAAACATTGGGGTAGACCATAGAATCCATCTGTCCATATCTAGTGTAGGTTCCAGCAGTTACTGAGGTTACTTACGGGAGGGAGGGAGGACTCAATGCCAGCCCCATCACCTAAACCCTACCCCACTGTGGGTGAGGATTCACTTAAACTACACCCTGGAGCTCCTGGACCATGTTGCAGACTACTCGACCAACAATTTGAATGTGGTCCCCCCAGAAATTGCTCCCTGTTTGTATCTCCTTGGGGAGGGGAACCTGTGAGTATTTTAAGACTGTGTGCATCTGAATTCCTGCGAGTTCTGTGAGCTTCCTTGTGCCTGTATCTCAGCTCACCCAGAGATGTGAGCCTCGCTCTTCTCTCCAGAAGGGCATTTTCAATGCCTTCTATCCATTTACAGGTGTCCAGCATAGCAACTGACTTGTAAAATGAGAGACTTAGAATGCAAATATTCCATGAAGAATGTTAAGGTGAAAATAAATGTTAGAGTTAAAAGGAAGGGGAGTATTAAAACAGCAAAGCCAGAAACAGGAGCAAAGCTGGTTTGAGATAGCCAAGCTGATCATATAAGTGGAAGTGGAAGGCTCTAGAAGAAATAGCCCAACCACTAGCACTTAGAAGCATACGGAAGATAACGCTACTCTTTTGTGTTCTTCCATCTAATTACAGCTGACTAAATTTGCACAGAGCGCATGAACCCCTATTAGCCTGCTTTGTGATATGCCCAGACAACTAGCCAATCTTAAGAAACATTACCTAATCTCTGTCTAGATTCTGACATAAGTCCTAGAATGACATCTGGATGATGTGTCCCTAAACAGACTCTAACTTTCTTCATTAGTCTGACTTTGCTTTCCCACTCATCCTGAAATCATGTCATTCCCCATTGATGTGAGACAAATTCAAGTTCTCCTGTCTTATGTTGACTTCTAGGGACCATTGGTTGTTCAGCACCTCAGGCTCTGGATCAAACCATGTGGACTGAGAGAGGTCCTGTTAGTCTGAAAGATTTGCATCACAAACACCCAAAAGAATTACCCTGTCCTAAAAGGTCTACCTTCTAAAATAAAACAAATCTGCCCAATTTATTTAAAATAGTTTAGATAGACATAGATGTAGAAGAAAACCATAAATGGAGTGTTCCCCAAATATTAGAAACAATTCAGACATTTGTTAAGGTGGTTATATAACATTTCTTTTAAAAAAGTACTACAGCTAACTAGTCCTGTGTTTGTGAATGTTGATTTCTAGAATCCACATTCATCTGTTATAACTCTTAGTAAATCAGTTCCAGTGAATATGACATACTCTTCTAGCTCCTGTGGACACTGACTATATATAACTTATGGAAATGAACATGCACAGAGACACACAAATGCACATAAATAAAAAATACTTAAAAATTAAACTTGAAAATATTTGTAAAGAATATCCAAACTCTAATGCTATTGATCTAAAATTTGATGTTTTGAAGCATAAGAAAGCCATGCCATTCTATAGGAATAAACAGAATTATGGAATTTTATTCTTTTCACATCCATTTTTCATGCTTTCAAAGTGGAGTTTTCTAATCAGAGTTAAGTGGTATGTTGCAGGTGTAGGTAATATTTTTGGATGAAGGTGTTTAATGAATGTTTATGAAGACACAATTCATTAAAAGATGCTGTGCACAATTACGTCACATTCTTTCCTTGGTTTTTATTAATCAATATCCAGAGTGAGAAGTATTGGCTACAAGAAATCCTCTCATTTCTACTCTTTAACTCAATAATAAAGACTGTTTATTTTTGTGGCTTGTGATATTTTCTCTATATAATCTTTGGATGACCCATGTGTATATATTAGAATTTAGATATGAAGGATCAGGTTTAGCATAATAGTACATACTTAAGGGTCTCAGTATGAAGACATTTTAATTTCTCTTGTGTCTTTTCTGTTTTGTCCAAAATTTAATTTTCTGACATAAAATAATAGATAAGCTTATATTTAATTAAATGAGAAGATCTGAACACGGTAACATCAAGCATGTCATGAATGATAACAAAGCAGGGGCTTAAAATGGAATGTGAAACTATATCATACTCCTGTGAAATGTATGAATTATTTGGCAAGCTGTATAGGAGATTAGTCTAGGAAATGGTTAAAATGCAGTGCAAGACACACACTCACACACAACATTCACACACATACACAAAAGACACACACATATATACACACATATGCAAAAACGTGCCTACACATAGGCGCACACAGACACACATACATGCATACAGAAACACACATACACATATGCACACATATACATGCGCATTGCAACACATAAATCTTCTATGTGAGTGAGATCCACATGAAAGTAAAATTGCCTGGGTGACCCAAAGTAACAAGTTAGTTGTCAAGTAAATTGACTCAGTTTCCCCTTTCACTTGTGTAGAAGCCATATCAAGTAAAAAGCATTAGATGGAAAATATGCCACTGAGTTTATAAGAGTTTCTAAGGTCTGTCTGTGAATATCCACCATGTCAATTCATCAGGTAAATGAAAGGACATAAGGATCCTGTGAGTCATCTGCTCCTGGCTAGTGGTGTAATTGCGAACTGATTATTAAAGAAAGGGACAAACTTTGCTATGCTAACTATAAAGGAATAATTGCATAAAGCAGAATTTTTAAAAATATTTTTATTCTTTTATTTTTTACTTATTTATCTTGCATGGGTGTGCCACAAGACATCAGTGGACAACTTAAATAGTGGCTTCTTTGCTTCAAGCCCATGGGTCCCATTGATCAAACTCAGGTTATCAGGCTCATTGGCAAATGTCTTTACCTGCTGAGCCACCTCATCAGTTCTTGGTTGATCTTTAATATTGTACATGAAATAATAATTTATCAAAGTCTTCATCTTAATTTTTTGGAACACTTTGAATACAGTGTGGCTTTAAAACTATGTTTACAAGAAAAAAATAATAAGTGAGAAATTCAATAAAATTATTCTGTATCCCAACAGGTTTCAGTGCCATTAACCACATTGTACTTCTGAGCCTCTTCTGAGAGACGTAAGGAAAGGAAAGGGCTGACATCTCCCATGATGGTGGAGACAAATGGCCACACACTCAGATCGAAGGGTTTGGTTACTATTGTGAAAGCAATTCTAATTGAGCATTTTATATCAGGGAAACTGATGCCAATATGTTCAAATATTTATAAATTATAATTAATGAAAGTAAAAATTAAATCAATAATAAATGATTAGGAAAAAGATAAGCACAATTTATAAAAATTATCTGCAAAGAAAGCAATTGTCCCACAGCTGTTTGCAAGGATTGATTTTAGCTTACGGCCTATCAGTCACATGTCTAATACACACATTGATATTTAAGTATCACTGCAGTAATGGAGCATCACAATGGAGGGTGAGAAGCAGAGGGTTAGCTTATCAGTTAATTTATTTCCAACCTGCCTGTTCACGATTGTTTCTAATAAACTGATGGCTGTGCCTGTAGCACAGCAAGAAAGACTCTCCACTAATTTATTCTTCTTAAAATTCTGCAGAATTTTGGCTCAACATCTACAGATTTAATCCTAAAATTTCAAGCAGGTGTTTCAACATTTCACAGTTCTAACTTTGATGAAGATCTTTCAATCATAAACTTATATGCCTATGTTGTCCAAATTTTTAAATGTAAAAGAAACACTCAAACACACACACACACACACACACACACACACACCTCTTTAGTTTTGTTTAACATAAGAGTAAAAGGGACTGAGTTATCCTCTTATTTTAGACAATGAATAAACAATTTATAGTTAGAAAAGAATGGCATTCAGGATACTGGTCACCAACCTAGACTAATAACTTCAACAGTAACTATCCCTACGGGATTAAAATAAAGGAACAACCTCACAGTCTGGCTCAAATTAACCTTTTGAGAAAAACACGCTGCTGTCCATTATGAACAAGAAGCCTAACTAGAGATACCTAAGTTCCTTCAATGGAGGGAATAAATCTGTTCCCTAAGAAGTTCAGGCTGTCAGGGTTGAACTGACACCATAGCAGGAGGGGAGCAGTGCGTAGTGTGAGAACATACAGGACCTCATGCATCCTCCTTACATCTCCATGAAGAGATGATGAAACTGGGAACTGAATTGCTGGGGGATTTGTTTTGATTCTTAATGGTCTGTAATGTGTTTTAGCCATTACATTACAAAAGCATACTTTTGAAGTGTAGTGGCCAATCTCTTGTACCAGTTTAAAGATGCTGGGGTATTAAATTATGTAGCTCGTCTATCAGCATATAAATCCTCTGTTTAGAACTTTGATAACTGTCCATATTTCACCTGCCATCTCAAAGTCTCCATCTTTGTGTTTGGTAGGTATCCTGTCTGATCTTCCCTCTGATTACTTACTTCTTTATCCTCACAAAGGAACGCACGCTCCTGGCCTAGACCCTAGACCTGTGTTGCTTTCCTAGCATCTGCAGTTACTAAGCAGCCACAGGATCCTGGAAACTATAAATGCAGTGGCTGTTTCCAACAGCACCTTCTGTCTTCTCCAGGCAAGAGGGTTCTTTTGATTAAGTGTGGCTATCGAATCTCTGAGGCACCCAACATTTAGAAGGCAGATGTGGCATTCATTCACCTATTTCAAAAAATGAGATGCCTGTTTATTGAAGTGAAGTTTGGAAGTGTCCACATTGAAGACTTTGGAAGACCCAACTGAACTGTTTATCATATCCTTGGAAATTTCTTGAATTGTATTTTTATTAGAAGCATAACTATCTTTCCTCCATAAATTATTTAGTTGTATTTGCATGGGCGCTGATTGAGAGAAAAAGCAAGAGAAATTC
The DNA here is from genome assembly GCA_907164525.1 of Lophiomys imhausi. Taxonomy (NCBI): domain Eukaryota; kingdom Metazoa; phylum Chordata; class Mammalia; order Rodentia; family Muridae; genus Lophiomys; species Lophiomys imhausi. The sequence goes on along the minus strand of CAJQZJ010033200.1, from coordinate 2,523,071 downwards.
TAATTAAAGTTATTTAGGAAAGAATAAATAAGGACTCTGAACAACATATTGAAAATATGAAAGATGGCTAAAATACAAGCTCAAAGGTGTGAATTTGGAACATAACAACAGACGTTTATGGGCTTTTCACCAGGATGATGGCTCTGAATGGACTTCAGTAATGCAGTTCAAGATGGACTGGAGGCACAGTGAGAAGCGCGCTGCAAAATCAGCATCTCATATCAATAGATCGGTTTAATTGATTAAAGGTTATTGTTAAGCCATCTATCTACACACATGAAACATCTCAACTGAAGCATGACCTGTTTTATTTCTCTCTTCCCGGAACAGCTCCTACATTTTCTGGCTTTAAAAATCTCTAGATGGAAATTCATGCACCTGCTACCACCTCGTCAGCTGAGATGGTGGGAGGGAGGGTCCACTGCCTGCTTCCTTATGACAGATTGACAACCTCACTCAGACTGAGCATGCTCAGGGGATTCAGATAAGCACCACATTTGGCTTGGCCAGGTATTCAGTACTGCAGAATCATAATGTCCTCACAGGTGTGGCTAACACAAGCACTCCAAATATTTCCCTTGGTATAGAACACAAACGTAAGCCCAACAACCTATGTTTTGTCTGAAGAATTTGGCCTTTGGTGATGAAATGAGGTCACTGGTGCTGGAGCATTCAAGCAGTCTTGCTTAGAAATCCTTAAGGAGAAAAAAAAATAAGAAACAAATGTGTGTCTGAAATAATATTGGACCATTCCTATAAAAATATGTGAAGAATAGTAAGACTTAGTCACTACTGTGGACCATGCCTTTGACCTTAGTACTCAGCAGGCAGAAATATATGAGTCTCTGTGGGTTTAAGGCCCATAGTAAGGTGCAGACCAACAAAGATTTAGCAAGAGCCTAACTAAAAACAACAACAAAAGAGTATGACAATAATTGAAGTGAGGATCTTCAATTGACAAGTGTGTGAGCGTGTGTGTGTGTGTGTGTGTGTGTGTGTGTGTGTGTGTGTGTGTGTATGTGTGCATGCTTGATCACTGTCCTTTTTGGACTTCCATCCATTGTAGTTATGTTCTATCTCATAACAACATTACAAATTTTAACTCAAAATCCAGACAGAAAAAAAAAAATATAAAATCACAAAAGAGGAAAGCTACATGTAGGACATGCAATTGAACACAATAAGTATTTATTGTAAGAATTCCTGAATTTATAGCAAACTGCTTGTAAATTAAATTTGATAATACCACATAAAAAATGCAGAACCTCATAGTGAAGGTCTATAATCAGAGTTACCGTGGAAGCTGAGACAGGTGAATCACAAACTGAGGATTCGCCAGGAAAACAGAGGAAGCTGAGGACTTGGCTGAGTAGTTTAATGAGAGATTTTATTTTTTTAAGCATTAAAAGGGATGGACTCAAGATCCGTGGCTGTGTGCTTTCTCCTTCTCATCACCTTTCACATATGAATGTCTCCTTTGTTGTCATGAATCCCAGGTTTGCTTCTAACTCACTAAGTAGCCAAGGATACCTAGAGCTCTTGGCTCTGAAGTGCGGTTATGTCCCTTGCTGTCTGATTGTTGGGTGATTTCCATTTCCACACTGAGATGACGAGGCAGGAACAGGTAAGGTCATCACTGCAATTAAGGCAATGGAGAGGTTTGTGTCCTCATATCATCTTACACCTTTATTTTAATTCTGCAGTCAGTTTGATGAAATAAATGATTTAAAACAGTGTGGTTGGAGAGGAATAAAGGTGATATTTTGAGAGTGAAGTTGCTGAATGTAAACCTACAGGTGGACATAGTCTTAATTAGAAGTTGAATATCTGTGTTATAAACAAGAGCCTGTGTTTCAATGGTGCAGAAGCTTGTGGTCTATCCCAATCTTACCCATGACAGAAGGAACATGGGACACACTCTCTTTTTCTGAAGTTAGGAATCAAGTCTCCTGAAGTTTCATGGAAAGACAGCTGAAGAGAGAAAAGTGGTCTCAGACAACATTTAAGATGTCCTGGATAAATATAATGTGTGCATGTGTCAGCTAACAAAATGAAGAAACACTGTTATTGACTCCTAGAACAGAACACTGTCAGTCTGACTTTGGAGGTCCCTTGTGCCTCAGGGGACAAGGTGCTGAGAACCAAAGCCATCTGCTCCCCACAGTGTGTCATTTGCAACATCAATGACTCTGGAGGGCCACTGTGCAGATTTTGCTATTCCAAAAACAAAGCTACTTCTTTTTAAGTGTTCTCTTTCTTTCTTTCTTTCTTTCTTTCTTTCTTTCTTTCTTTCTTTCTTTCTTTCTTTCTTTCATTCTTTCTTTGTTTAAGCAATAAGCCAAACAACATTATTTAAATCAGAAAAAACTTTTCTTATATACTTTTCTGTTATACTCAAATTTGGTTTCAACATCAATAGCAAGAAAACTACATTTCTGGAAAATTATATCCCATACATGAGAGAGAAGTTAACTTGTGGTAATTACTTATCTTTTTATACTATTTTTCAGTATCCCATGAACGTTATCATATGGAGCTGGGGAAAGTTTGTGTAGAAATGAATACGCTGAGAATGCAAACTGTGCTATTGCACTTCTAGTAACATTAATTTGGAAAGTAGGGAGTATTCCAAAACAACCATTTCAGTATTTGGGGAGCTATGTTGAATACATAGCTTTAAAATTCTCAGTAGATCTGTATTCAAAATGAGGAGACCACAACATCTTGGGAGAACACAAATATATTATCAGATGAACATGAACCAAGTTATAATCATATATGAAATCTGGATTTTACAAATAACATGTTAAAAATTTGGTTTGAATTGCCTTGACATTACTAGAGTGAGCATGTACACATACGTGCACACACATGCAAACATACGTGAGAATACATATGCACCCATACACATACATATACACACACAGGAGCACACACACACAGGAGCACACATGTGTACACACATGTACACATACACACACAGACAACACACACATGCACACACATTTAGTTAACTCAGGTGGAGATATTCTTTGGCAGATTCTGGATGGTATGATGAAATATAGAACTAAAATGCACACATAATTAGCTGAGAAAACATGGTTGCCTTGTTTTATTCCTTGTACAACTTTTTAAAAATAATTTATTTTTTATTTCTTCAAGTTACATCTCAATCACAATACCCTCCCTACTCCCCCCTCCTGTCCCACCCTTCCACCCTCTTCCCCCTCAATGCCCCATCCTCTACATTTTTTTTTTTTTAGGTTAAGGTATATCTTTTCCCACCAACTGCTCCCCCTTTCAGTCCAACAAATGGTTCTTTCTCTTATAACTATAAATACATTACAAAACAACAGAAATAAATAGGCCACAATTATGAGAGTTATATGGCTTAGCATACACTCCCAATGTCCAGACCATATGTATTTGGCACCTGACTTTAACATTCTACTATCTAACCATCTCCATGAGTTTGAAGTTCTATATCTAACTCAGCTTTCATACTAACTTGCCTCACAATTTTAAAAACATCTCCAGTGTGAGATGGTTGAATTAGTGGCAAGCCTATCTCTTGGCAAGAAAAATCCCTTACTTCAACTGTAGACAGAATGCTGTCCAAAAAGGACAAAACTTGGAAGCAGGTAAGTTGACAGCCTAGCTCTGCCAAAACAGGGTAGGCAAGTCCTTCATAATTCCTGCTCTACAATCAATGTCTGTCAGAGAAATGGGACCAAACAGCTGAAGATTGATGCTGTAATGTATGGAGAGAAAATGGGAACTGTACATGCAGCCACTGGAATGTCATTTCTTAGTTTTGGAAGCTGTAGGACCTGCACTTCCTATATAATCAGATATATTTATCCTTGTCAGGTCTCTTGAAGACTAGATAGCTAGAGTCTCATAGTTAAATTTTGAGTTGTTTAGGAATCAAGAGGGTGTTCTGGATCCTTGTACAACTTTACATCAACTAGAATCAATATATAAATTTCTATAACAATGGAAGAAACTAATGAAAGTTAATATTTTTAGATGTTCTAATGGGTCATTATATCATTATAGTACATATTCTGTGTAAAATAGAAATAGTTTTTTTTTGGTAAAAGTTTTTTTAAAGATTTATTTATTTATGTAAGGTATATGAGTACTCTATCTGCATGCACACCTGCAGCCAGAAGAGGGCATCAGACTACATTGGGGATGGTTGTGAGCCAGGTAAAAGTTTTATATGCTAATTTTCCTCAAGAGGATTGTAACTATGTTTCAACCCCAGCTTCTCCACCTCAGCTTATTGCTCTGTCATCTATGTATGCATGTCTGTCTGTCTGCTGTGTCTTTCTCTATCCTCTACCTATTATCTATCACCTATCATCTATCTATCTATCAATCATCTATCTATCTATCTATCAATCATTTATCTATCTTCTTTCTACTCTGTATCATCATCTATCTTCTATCATCATCTATATATTATCCATCTATACTTATATTTATCATCTACCAATTTTCTATCATCTATCTATCTTGTATCATCTATCTATTATCTGTCTATATTTCTATTCATTACCTATCTATCTATCTATCTATCATTTATCTATCTCTGTGTCTACTTTTTGAGTCAGAATTTCTCTGTGTAGTCTAGGCTAGCCTTAATTCAAGATCCACCTGCCTTAGTTTACCTAGAGGTTTAAATGCAGAAATGTGTCACTGTGGCTGGTGTTGAGACAATGGAACATAGTTTGAATGACTTGGATGATGTAATCATCAAAGGATTGAACTCTTGGTGTTATGCTAAAGTTTGGCTTATGTGATAGCTAGACACATCATTACAGAAAATAATAAAAATATTCATTGATAATCTACCCAACTAATTACTTTCTCAAAGAGTGCATATCAAATCTCAATACCAATAATTTCAATGTTGGATTAATCCACTTACTACTTTGCTACCTTTACTGAAGGTGCTGAGTCCATGGGAGAGGCATGCTTTAGTGGCACAGTAAACCTTATGAATCACCAAGCTTCACCAGTGATTTGCAAATATGGTCTTGTGCACCCCAAGCAATGAATACTTTTTTCCAGGAATAACAACTCTGTACCAAACCTCACTGCAACAAGATTTTAAACAAATTGCCAAATTGTTCATTAATTGATTTGAAGTGTCAGTTTCTTCCTTCTCCTTATGTGGCTCAACCCTATCTGTTAAAATTATTTTGAAATTAATAAAAATGATATTTGCCATTAAAAACAAATAACAGTAACAATTCTTTCACTAAACTTCAAGACATCTTCAATAAAAATTTGGAATATGTCTTGCCTACAAATTATTTCTTACAGATTCGTAGGAATTCTTAATAGAAAGGAACTCATTTTTGTCAGTTTTTTTTAATGTGACTGTTTGGAAGTGATTAGGAAACTTTTCTCTCTTAGACTCACGTGGTGTCACATGATCAAAAAACAGTTTAAGAAAGACTTGGAAATTATTTTGAACAATTAACTCCTTAGCATTTACCTTGAGTCTTCCCTAAGATGTGAAGTCCCGTACTTCTGGTTCCATTTCTGACAGATATGAGGAACACTGCCTGTGAACAGCATCATTTCTCGTGATTGACATCTGCAGGGTGTGAATAGCACTGTAAAGCTGAAAAGACAAGTTCAGGTTTCAAAGTGACAGGCTGTTTGCAGAGTGATGGATGGGGCTGTGTCTGAGCACGCATGTGATACACAGGCTCATTGGAAAGATGAGGTGATGGTGGAAAAGTTACTGACAGTGTTGATCAAGAGTGAATTTGTGATCCTTTTGACACTCTTTCCATTGACACCAACTCTTGATGATTCTTCCTCAGTGGATGAACATGGCAAATTATACTCAACTATGAACATGTGTGATCTGTTCTCCGCCTGGGGCTGAACTCCATCATCATCACTGATATCTTTCACATATTGTTGGGTTTGAATTCTTAACTCAGTGAGTGTGAAGAATGCTTTTTATGTGTTTTCATCATGGATGGGTATTGGCATGAAATTTTCTTTTAACATAATACCTTCTGTTATAAAAGTTTGCTAGCACTCTGGTTCATACTGGAAAGAATTGCCTCTTGTATACTTATTGAAAGGTTCTTGTGAATTCATAAGTGACTTTAATTGGGCCTAGAGTTTTATTTTATATGATGTTCTGAGATACAGTTTTATTTACTGCATTGCACAAGTGAATTGGGAAAATCTCTATCATTCCAATAAATTCATCCTTCATCTAAGTTGGTGAATAACAATATCCTTTACTCCTTTGTGTTCAAGTTTCCATTAAAATCTTCAGTTCTGGAATTCAGACTCAGCAAACATAATTTCTGCCCCATCAACTTCTCTTCCTGTTAGGCTCTGTGGAGAGTGTGCCAGAAACAGACGCAGGAGCTCTTATAGGCAGGAAGATAGACTCTTGCTGACTATAGAATTCTATTAGCTTTCTCCTCCTGTCAGTTACAGACCAATACTCTAAATAGCCCTGGATTCCCGCTGGTACCCTTCCTATAATGCTTACAAAACCAGGCCTGATGTTGCCCAGGGACTTCTATACCAGCCTGCTGAATTGTGCCTGCCCACCCTGCAGGACATCCTTGATCTCAGATACACCACATCTAGTCTCTTTTTATAAAAGTCTGAATTTCATCTCCATAGGATCTGTCCCACATGTCAACAAATTTAATGATTTTGAACTCTTCGTTTGTTCTCCTAGATGTACAGCACTTTTTCCAGTGGTGCTTCCACGTGACAGTTCAGTTAGTCTCATGGTTGAGCAAGCTCTTTCACACCTAGGTAAGAAGTATTTACATTTAGTATAGCTTGCTCATAAAACTAGAACAGATTCTAAAGTTGCCTGATTTTAAATACTCTAATAAGTATACATTTATTTTTTTCTTTCCTCAAATTCTTATATTTATTTAAATTTCCTCATTGCTGAGTAAGTTATAAAACTAAATCTCAGCTACATAATAACCACTTGAATTTATTCAAGTAGAACACTACTTTACCTTGGTTATATGGGAAGAAGTATTATGTTTTCTTATACAGTACATGCTCTTTAGATATTAAATGATATAATCTGATGGTCAATGGTCAAGCCTTATGTTTTATAAATGAATGTGGCAAAGACTAGACAAGTGCAGCTCGGATATTTGAAACATTAGCAACCAGGACTGTGTTAAACAGAACTTCTGGATTACTTCCAAGATTTGACTCGAGATATAAGAATGGTTGAAAAACAAAGAACTGGAGGAGGTTCCATTTGCCTTGAATTTCATGCTGAACCTCCAGAGTTAAGCTTATATTGGCAGATTTTTGTTAAGGCTTTAACATGCATTACTTCTCTTAGCATGTTGGTATTCTAAGAAATATAGAAATAGCTTCATAAATGTGGGCCCCCTGGTTTAGTTTTGTGTGCTGCTTTGATTGACAGTCAAAAATGTAGGATTGTTTGATGTAGCAAGTGTGTAGTTCATGACACAGCATCGTTCGTCCTCGCTCCTCTCCCTAAACCTTCTGCGCATGCTTGTACATCCTTTGTCCCCTTTACCCACCCGAAACCTTCTGCGCATGCTTGTATGTATGATCGTGTCCATCAGGTCAGTTTTCCGGGTGATTTTATTTTCACGGAGGGACCATAGTCAAATTCGCCTCAAAGCCAATCTCCTCAAAGGAACTCAACTGCTTTCTGCCTGAATCTGTCAGAGGGTCCCAGTGCCTCAACTTAGCCTTGTGGCAATCATTGGCAAAACTTGGCAATGAATTCACCAACCGAAGTTGGGGAAAAACCAAGGCTCAAATTTTCTTTATGCAGACCCATCACACCAGCAGAGCAGAAGAATGCAAACCATAGCATATTATATTATATGCCTTGTAATCTTACGGCTCTATCACCTCGGATTTACTATGTGGTCATGGACAACCTTGAACTCCTGACCCTCCTGTCTCCCTCCCCAGAGACTGTAGGAATGGACTCCCAAACGCAGACGACCTTCATTCTGAAGGAAAGTTTCTCTAGCCCCACCAGCTTTGTTGTATGTGGTCTGTAGAGGTCTGTACCATGGTGTGTACACCATGACGGTAGATCTGTTACTCACTGTATGCCATGGGTCTCTTAGAGCCAGATTGTTGGCTCTCACCTGATAAGGATCTTTTGTAGAAGGTCCTAGGGGAAATTTTAAAGTACTGAAGGTATGGATAAGTTTAGGCATGACAATATCTCATTGTTCCACTGTCAGTTTATTTAAACCGCAAATGACAACGTTGTTGAGATTTTTCAATACCCTAGAAATTCCAGGACAAAAATAGAGACTTAAATTTTCTTTGGAATTTAACACTGTTCCCTAAGAAGATTTTCAAAAATATTGCATGCCACAGAATCCAAATCTTAAAAAGCAATTTGTCTTTCTTTTTCAGTCATAAGACCATAGATAATGAGAGTAGCAAATGGAGTTACTTTTTATCTGAGGGTATTAAGGGATGCCTCTTTGTTGTTATTGTTTGTTTGTTTTGTTCTTTTTTTAAATTGACTTCTGTTTCTAATGGGACAGTTTGTATTTATTTTGATTATTCTTTGTGGGGAGTCATGGGCTATGGAAACAATAGTCATTTCCAGCTGTTTTAATTTTCTCCTCCTTTTAAAATCTGTGTCCGATTTCTCTGTCTTTAAATTATTTTTTATCATTTTCTTGTTTTTCTTCTTTACTCATGATTTCAACATCCTAAATGTCTCCACCCTGTCAGTGTGTCCTCATTTAAATATTACTTTTATTTATATTGAAGGTGATGTCCCTGCATTTATAGTGAGACAACCATGTTGCTAATATTATCAATGTATTTACTGTAGTAAAGAATGTAGGATATTAATGAGGTTTCCAATTTGTAGGGTGGAGATGTAGCCTAGAATGTATGAAGTGCTGGGTGTGCTTCCTAGCAGACTTAAACTGGATATAGTGGCACACACTTCTCCCAGCATGACTTGCCCCAAGAAGGTGGAGACAGGAGGATTACTGAGTTTAAGGGCATACTTAGCATGCAGGAAGTTTGGGTCCACCAAAGTTACCTGAGACTGTATCTCAAAAACAAAAGGCAACTGCAGCAAACAAAAAGCTTTCTGAATTGCTTAAGAGATACAAACCACACATGTATATTTATTGAGAAGATAATACATACCAGGCATATTACAAACAAAAAATGTACATGTATTAATTTATATATCATAACACTCTACAAGGTGAGTATTGTTTCTCCTGTGCCTCATCCAGAAGACTAAGGAATCAGACAAGCTGTAAGACTGTAGATACTAGTCAAATAAAGTTTGCATCCTGGGACTTCAAAATATGAACATTCAGTTCCACTCTGGAAGCCTCTAGGTTTAATTCTAAGTTAGATTCAAAGATGCAATAAATCTCTATAAATAAATAATTTAAATTAATATATATTTATAAATATTATATTAATAATATATAATGATTATAGATATATAAATGTAAATAATATAAACAAATAATAATATATAATAAATATGTCAATAACTAGATAAGCAACAAATAAGTAAAAATAAATGAATAATATAGTATAGATATTATATAAATAACATAAATAAATAATAAAGATGTAGTGAATCTCTCAAAGGATGTGTGCTCTTTTCATGTTGCTTGTCCGTTCCTCTTCTCTATATTCATCACAGGCACAAGGGAAGAGTGACTCTACTTGCACTTTTTTTTTCCAATTGCAATGAAATGAGACCTACACACAATTTCCTGGGGATGATACTCTTTCCTTGACTGTGAGTTTCTCTCTGAGTGTGTGACACTTTTTCCCTCTTGGCATTTCTTTAGAACCTGTCTCTTGTTTCTCTAAGTTGGATAAGCTGGACATTGTGTGCTTTGATTAACAGTTACTCAAATCCCTAGGCTGAAGATGTAAAGTAAACCCTGGTTGGAAGCTTAAAGGGCCTGCAGTTCTCATCGCTCAATCTTCAGGTCAAGGACTTTTCTACAAGATGAGGTTTTGCAACAGGGGTGAGAGGTTTGTACACATTCTTTGGAAATTGTGTGTAAAAAAGAAAATAATTATATGGGAAACTTCCTAACACTAGAGTATTATTTCTTTTCTGTGGGTTTGCTTTCTTATCTTTGGGGACCAGTGTTAGAACACAACAGGATAGAAATTCTCTTCTTGCTGTCTTTTTCTGATTTATTGACTTTCACTACAGTCTAGAAAAAGAAACTACAACCCATAACACTGAGGTTCGCTTCTCAACATTATTTTTGTATTTTAGAGATCTTCATATTGATAGCTTTTTGAAATTACTTATATGTTTGGGATGAAGTAGGATATTGTTAATATCTGTAGAATATAGAACAATCACTTTTACATTTGCTTAAGTATTTTTAATACTTCGTTTTTTTCTGCTTGTTTAATGAGAATGAAAATTTGTTTAGTATGGCATTTTATTAGCCTTTTAGATACTTAAATATTTCATTTCATGTATTTATGTCCATATACCTGAATGTATACTTGTACACCAAGTGCCTTCAGTACCCACAGAGGTCAAAAGAGGGCATCAGATCCTCTAGAACTGGTGTTGTCTGGAGTGGGTGCATGGCATGAAACTCAGCATGAAATCCAAATTCTCTTAATCACTGGACATCTCCCATTTAAGATTGTATAATGGAGTCTAGGTTGGCTTCAAACTCCTCTTAGAGCCAAGAATAATCATTAATTGTTGCTTCTTCTGCCTCACCCTCCTGAATGCTGATACTATAAGCACCTAGTTTAACTTTGTCTATTAAGGGACTTGTTTTAATTTTAGGATGCTTATTTTTTATGTTTATTACTTTAGGTTACATCTCCATCACAGTGTCCTCTTTCCACCCCTCCCAGACCTGCCCTCCCATCCTCTACCCCCTAACCCTTCCATCCCACTCCTGTAGAAAAAAAAAATGGCTAATTAAACTAGTTAAACAGCATTTATTATCAGTAATTGGTTTGGCAGTTGTTAATCTTTAAGCAGCCATTATAAATGAGCACACAGACACCACGTGGATTTTAACAAGCCTTGGCCTGAATTGAGCAATCCTAGCCATCTAAGCTAGCTCTTAATGCTATTACCCAAATATGACCCCCATATATACATTCGTCCCCTTGGACTGCCATTTTCCACGATATGCCTATGTTTCTGGCAATGTAGAATGAAGTTCTTTTTTCTAACCCATGGCATGCGTCTTCCTTCTTCCTGCTTCTGGCTAGAATGCCTTAATTCTCTGTCTAAAGTTCAGGCTTCCTGTTCTAATCCCAGGAAGTCCCACCTTTCTCTGTCTTTGCCCAATCTCAGGCTTCGGCATATTATTTAACCAATAAGAGTCAATATAAGTAACAGACAGCAAACAGGACCAATTAATTAACATTTAGAATGCTTAACACTACCCCAACACACTTCTACAGAGTGGAGTATCCCTACATATCAGTCCCCCCGCCCCAGTTTAGCAGACATATGAGGGCCAACAGCCTCCTCATACACTGGGAGCCTACAAGGCAGCACCACTAGGGTAAAGTGTCTCAGGGACAGGTAAAAACGTCTATGTTCCTGTTCCCTTTGGTGCATTGGCTGTAGCATAGTTATCCTGTACTATATGGCTAAAATCTGATTATAAGTGAATAGATGCCATGAGGATGCTTATATTTTAACAAATTTTTGGATGGCTTAAACCTGAAGTCTAATTTATTCTTAATTATGCAGAATCTTTAAAAAATCCCTTCATATATGTAATATCATAGTCACTTCTTCCTTTAATTGCTTCCCTGTATAGAACAAAATGTGACCATATTATTTACATTTAGCCATTTAGACAACATTTGTTCACTTTGTGTTAATCAGATAGAGTAGGCCTTATGAAAGTTTGCGGAGATTTAATCCTTCTTATTCCTTTTAAGTCCTTTTATTTTCATTTTATTAAGTATGAATATACTTATTCAACCAATAGTGATTTAATATCTTCATATCACAAAAACAAAAAAATATTTTAAAAAATATCTATAAAGGTTTTGTCATTCTTTGTAAAACTGTATGCCCAAGGCTTGCTGTCCTAAACTAGTTACAACTAGGCTTAGCTAAAAACATTCTTCATCATGAGCACATTGTTTTCTTGTGATTTCTCATGAAGTTTGTGTTTCACAGGAGGTAAGTTCTCTGGTCCTCATTTGTACATGAGGAAGTGTGAGTAAGTTCAGGGAGATTGAACAGGAATAGAGTTCTGGTCCCCAACACAATGATGGAAGTTTTAATTGAAAATTTGTCTTTACTGGCATTAAAACCAGTGACTGGTTCCAGCCAGCAGCCTTTGGAATGGATCCCTGATTAATCAAAACTCTCACATCATAGTGCACCTCATTCCACACTGACTGAGTCTGTCAGTCTGACAAGGATTTAATTTCATAAAAGCTTCCATAAAATGAATAATTTGCAATTCAAAATTGAGTTCACCTTTTCTAATTAGGTGAAATTATAGTTGCATATTATAATTAAAGGTTATGTGACAGACAGGAGTGTTTATTTGGACTATATCAGATTACTTTTCCAGGCTTCTGAATGTTGTAGCTTGTGCAGATCATGAGCTTTTAAATCTTCTGAAAAATATCCATTTTTACTTACAGTGTGACTACCTCACTGTGATCTTGATATATAGCTGAGATCATATATATTATGGGGCTGTATTCAAATACATCTCTACCATTCTGCCTAATGATATTGATATTAGGCTATTTCCTCACTAATGAACACATGATGTCTCTCAGAGAATCTACGAAGTGCAGCACTATGCTTCAAGTTGACTTACAGTGTGACACAACTTTATAATAGTTTTGCAAATGCCTCAAATTGCACATTATGGCTACATGGGAACACACAGAAACTTTCCAGCAACTACTGTGCAAAGCAGGAGCTGATAGTTTCCCCTCCAGTGGAAAACAAGAAATTATGAATAAGTATTTCAACCATAATCATTATTTTAGATCTTAGTTTTTCTTTATTTCCCCTTCCTTGCAAATGGAGCAAAGGAAAAGAGTTATGTTGGATTTAGAGTGAGGTTACCTGGAGCACAAAATGAAGGCTGGCCTCCCCACGAAAATGGGACAATGTCTGCAATGTGGTAAGGGTTCAGATTAATCACCATGACTCTCCTACAATATCATAGTGATTCTTTTGCTCCTAAGAAGTTTTGTTTTATTTCTACTACACAGAGGACATGTGATCTAGACTTTTCTGGCTTCTTCCAAAGTTAATTGCTTAAGATAATTCATCTCTTATTTTATTAAAACACCATATATTTCTTTCAGAATATTGCTTTTTTGTGCTATCTACTTGATGAGAAACAAATTCATCCAACTTTATGTAACTCCTGTCTCTCTTGTGACTGATGCTATTATCACTACTTTGTTTTTAGTTCATGAAATAGATTAATTTTTAGTTCAGATCATATCAACTTCAAATTAGAAAAACAAAACAAAGCCCCCCAAAACTACCAAATTCATTGCAGATTATTATTGTGATCTAATAAATTTTGATATAAAAGAGAAGTTACTTTTCTAAAGATGTTCTTGCAACTTTACCAGGAAGACAATGGAACTGGATTGTTCTGATAATGTGATTTTTTGAGGTAATTAGACTTTGCCTTTTCTAGGTCAGAGATTTGTATAACATTGCTAAACAAATTGTGAAACTATTGTGTGTACATTACTTGGTTATTGTCATCAGACTCTGTTATCACCTCTTTATAATCTGTTGTGTGTTTCTTATAGAACAGTCTCACTTGATTCTTATCAGATTAACTCCTGTTTGTATTTTATTAAATGTCTTTTTCTGTCTTACTATTTTTGCAATCCTTGGGTGGTAATGACAATCAGTATAGGCATTATCGTATTATATTGCTCAGACACAGTGACATACAGGGATCTTAATTTTGAGAGAGTTACACTTTAGTTTCTGTTACAGTTATAAATTCATATCTAGATTATTAAGGCATGTGTGTCATTTTGACATTCACAATGTTTAGGATGGACTTTTGTCTATATAGAGAGGGCACCATCAGCAAATACTTTGGTCCGAGTTGCTGGATGATACTGACTCTGGGAAACAGAATTCTCAGGCAATATGTTACCTACAGATATGCTCTACATCACTTCTCTGTCACAGTGACTGGGCATGTGTAGATGAGCTTCAGAAGATTGCTGAGGCCACATCCTCCTCCAGATATTGAAGCTGCCTAGAGATCATTTTACTTTGTTATTGACACAAGGCTACCAGCTCAGACAGAGCAATTAAAAGGTCACAGGCTCTAACGTACAGGAAGGGCTATTATGTGAGACAACACACTGCACTGCTCCAGCCCTGACCAATCCAGACAAGGTGGGGATCTCACCAGGTGAGGGGGAAGCAGTAGGAACCAAACTCCCAGGTAATTTTGATAAGACAGTCTGAGTTTCCTGAGTTGAGCTTCTTTCTTTTGCTTTCTTTCTTTCTTTCTTTCTTTCTTTCTTTCTTTCTTTCTTTCTTTCTTTCTTTCTTTCTTTCTTTTTTCTTTCTCTCTCTCTCTCCTTTCTTTCTTCTTTCTTTCTTTTTGTTAACTTTTTATTGGTTCTTTGTGAATTTTCTTTTTTAAATTCTATTTTCTTTTTCTTTAAAAATTTTTTTTCAAGTTACATCCCTATTGCAGCCTCCTTCCTCCTCCCCACCCAGTCCCACACTCCCACCTTCTTCTCCCTCTTTCCCCTCACCTTCTCCTTGGAAAAGGGAACCCCCCCATATCCATATCGACCCACCTTGGTTCATCAAGTCCCATGAGGTCTAGAAGATTCCTCTTGCACTGGAGCCTGACAAGGTAGCCCAGCTAGGGTAAGGTGTTCCACTAAGAGACAGCAGAGTCCATGACAGAGACAGTTCCCTCACCAAGCTCCACTTGCTAATCTATCTACATGAAGATTAAGCTGGTTAACATCTATGTATGTGTAGGGTCCTAGGTCCAGTCTATGTATAACTTTTTTTTGGGGGGAGGGAGTTGGTGTTTCAATCTCTGTAAGCCTCTAGGGGCCTAGGTTGGTTGGTTTTGTTGGTCTTCATGTGGAATTCTGTCCTGTCTGAATCCCTCTATTCTACTTCCCTCTCTTCTGCAAGTCTCTCTGAACTCCACCTGTTTGGCTGTGTGTCAGCATCTGTTTCGATCTGATGCTGGGTAGGGTCTCTCATGGTTGGTTATGTTAGGTTTTTGTCTCTTTCAGTATGCGGGTTGCAGAATTGTTATCTGTACTATATGGCTAATATCCACTTATAAATGAATACATACCATGTGTATCTAATGCACCCCAATCCCACTCATCTCCCTGTCCCATTGTGCCTGCCCTTCTACCCTTGTAACCTCTCCCAACACAAGAAAAAAATCTTGTTGGGGAAGCTGTAGTGTGTCACACAGTAAACCCTTTTGCCCACACATCTTTGCTTGCAAATGTTCATTGCAGTGAGTCATTGGTCTGGTTCAAGACCTTTAGCTTCTGTAACACTATCAATACTGGATCCTCACCAGGACTCCTCTCCGGTTATCTTGTTATTGCCCTGTGGATCTGCAGGACCAGCCCTTTCATACACTCTGGCAGTTCATATATGAGGTACATGTTGGTGTGGACCAACTCAAAGTCCTTTGTCTAGGCCTGGGTGGTAGCTAAGTTGGTCAGCCCACCAGCTCTCCTACACCTGCACCACAGGGCCAGCTCTCCAGCACTGCCCCTGCTAGGTCACTCAATGCTGCAGCCAGCCAGGGACAGAGCTGGCTCTCCCATTCTCATGTCTTAGGTCCGGTTCACCTGCGCCCACGCCAGCCAGGTCAGCTTTATTGTACTGCCCAGGCGAGGTGCAGAGACCACTTTCCTGAGTGTTGCAGCTGGAGAGGGAGCAAGACTAACTGTCCTGCACACACCCTTGGTGCAAGTTCACTCAAAAATTTTGAAACCAGGGTCAGCTCTACTGTGCTTCCTGAGCAAGCTGTAGGGCCAGCTTGCACATGTGCTGCAGCTAGTGAGGGCGAGGCCACCGGCTCTTTTGCTCTCATACAAGCTCTCCCTTGATGCTCAGCTGAGGGGTAGGACCAGTTCTACACAGCCCTCAGGCATCAATATGGCCCCACGAGTCATCCTGGACCAGGGATGTCTGCTTGTCATTTGGTGTTAACAGACTTCTGCTGCTGAGGGCCATGGACTGAGACATGGCCCTTGGTGACAGTGCAGGCCAGGGCCTCACCATGGCCTTAGGTGGCATCACTGGCTACTCACATGAGGCTGTTCCTCACTGGCCTCAAATGTCCAGTTCTTCCTCTTTTTATTGTGCGCACACTCTTCTGCTTCTCTTCCACTTCCATCTCTCCACCACTTACTTGTGCATCTTAGTGGTTCCCAGGGTCTCAAGGTGTCCAGGGTTGTCTAGGACTGCTGTGTTCTGCCCATGTCATATGATGCTGGTCAGGGGTTGTCTCCAGTGTGGTCTACCTGCCCAAGCTTGAATGCCACTGGGCTGGGTGTCATTTCAGGCTTTCTCTGCCCACTCAGGCGCATGGCGCCAGACTGGAGGTCATCTGCGGTCTGCCCATTCTGTGGCACTGGGCTGGGATGACCTTGAGGTGCTTGGCTCCAAGTTTCTTATTCTCTTATTCTTAATAGAACACATCATATATGGATAGATAAATAGAAAATAAGCTGTAGCTAGGTAACAGAGAGACAACCGATATATAGAATGATATAAGAAGGTGGATAGATGATAGATAAATAGAGATATACTCTCACCCTCTCTATATATAATATAGTATGTATTATATATATATTTATATATATTATGTATTCACTTGTCATCTGTCACCCATTTGTTGCTATGACAGTATACCTGACAAAAGGCACTTAATGAAGGGAGGGCTCATTTTACCTCAGAGTTCCACAGTATAGTTCACCTTGGCAGGGAGAGTAAGGAACAAACACTTCAGGTGGTTCTTCAGGTGGTTGGACTCTCTATGTAAGCAGTCAGGAAGCAGAGAAATATAAAAATGCTGGCTCTCAGCTTGGTTTCTCCTTTTTATCCAGACAGGCAGAGACACAAGCCTTACCACTAGCATTTAATCTTCTGTGGAGATGGAAAGGGATCATTCACAGGAGCTGCAGAGACCAACAGAGTGACGGCTTAGTGCTTCCTGTGGCCTCCTCTGGAATTCTCTTCAGTATCTTCATCTTATGCCAATCATGAACGTCACTCTCCTTCCCACCCTGAGGTTCTGGGTTGATAACTCTTTTCTTAACATCATCGTCTGAAAACAAAATCCCCTGATTCTTGAGTGGTCTTACTTTGCCAAAGGCACACCACTCTGAAGTCCCCCACACGTCATGGCTCTATCCTGCTGCCATGGTGAGCTGTCTAAAGCAGAAGCCTGAAGAAGTGTTTCTGCTGCCTGGTAGCTGCTGAGGACGGTTACCATCTAAAACCCACCTGCCTACAGAACTTGCTATTGAGACCAGGACCTGTTTTTCTGTTTGCCTTCCATTTACCATTTTATTAGATGTCCTTTCAGACTGGACCTAACTGGAGTTTTCACACTTGCTTACCCTTGTTGTGCAGTAAACGTGTCCCCACATTCGGCCTGCCAGGAACCCAGTTATATTCTTAGTTAGCTTTATCCTGTGTGTCATTAAGGACTTACTGAGGCGATTCTTACTTAGTACTCTATGAAACTGTGCTTGTTTTCACCAGGCTGGGGTAGAGGCCCCTAAGACCATATACTCCTTCCTCATCTCACTTACTTTGGCTTCATATAAAACTTATATTTAGCTTCAGAAAATTACGTGTGTGTGTGTGTGTGTGCTGCTGAGAGTGAGCTTTTTTCTCACACCATATATATTCTGAAGATCAACCTTAAATTTTCAGGTTTACCACCCTCAACAACAGCACCATTTTGCTGGCCTTTAACCTCGTTTGCGAAGAAAACAGTTTAAGCATTGGTGAATTCCAAAATATCCTTTTGGTTCATTTTTCTTTTTGCAGCACTGAGTATTGTCTCTGAAGGGAGTCTTGCCTTGTGGATTATGAATCGTAATCTTTGTACTTTGGGTGGTGAGAATACACACTGACATGTAGTGCTCTGATCATTTGAACTGCCCCAGCCTCCATCTTTGCTTGTTTCTTTGAATACACTTCCACTCACATTCAGCTGGAGACTTAAGTCCTTATCTCTCCTGTCCCTGTGGGAAGAATGACACACCCAGCCTTGTGTCATCCTCTATTTTGGTGTCTAGAGACTATTACCGGTTTCTTATCCAGCACCATCAGCACAGAAATCTGTAATTATGTTGCAGGAGTATGAGTCTCCTGGTGAAATCTGTGGCATACCATCAAATCCAGATTTGTGTTCAATGAATCTCTATTGAAAATAAAATTTGCTAGATCTGTGTGGCTTACTTAAAAATAGAAAAGGGCTCCTTTACTCGACTCTTATTTTTTGACTCTAATTCTATCACAAGTGAGAATGTGCTGAAGTCTAGAAGCCCTGTTCCTGCCTTGGGCTTTTCTTGCTTTTTCATTTCTTGATTCTTTCAACTCGTTCAACTCAGCTTTGCCAACAAAGCAGATGCAAACACACAGCATCTCTCCAAGAAGCTACAAATAAATATACAAATGAAACCAAATGTTAGCATAGAACCCACAACTTTCACCATGAGGGTCACAGATCTATCCACACTTTGTGGATTTTGGATCCAACAGTCAGGACTGCAGTAACTCCCCACACTTGGCCTGTTTTTCAGACGGTGACCAAATACAACAAGCCAAACACACCTCTCCAGACTTTTATCTCCTCAGCACGTCCCAAGCTGCGTTTGTGCACACCTCAGTGAGGACACAGCTGGTCTACCCCTCTTGGTTCTTAATGCAAGAGTGTCCCACATGCTAGTGAGCCTTTGCCACATGCAAGTAACTTTGTTTTCTTTGTCACTTTAGCAAATTTGGAGTGACAGGGTTTTCTTTTTCTCACTGAAGCTGTGTTCCTTTATTTCAAAAAGATTACAATTTAGACAGAGATAGTCTTAAGAAGAGCACTATGTGTATGACAAATTATGAAAACAGTGCTCTGACATTTAGAAAGGAGAGAATAGTGAAGACTTTCGATAAAGAGAAGGCTATTGAAAAGAATTATGCGACCATAAAGCCATTTAAACTCAGAATTTACTCACTGAATATTTAGATAAGACCCTACTCCCTTATCGTCTAGAAGCAGTTATTCTCCTGTCTACTAGTTTGTATTGAAAATACTTATTTCCTATGTACTGTGGAAGCTGACATTGTCTCTGTCCTCGGCACACAAACAATTGGAAGCTCGGGGTAAATATTATCAAACCTTTCCCATTGGTCCACTCCTAGCTTAACTTGGAAGCAAATAGCAAATGCTGCTATACCTCATCAAATTCTCACAGATATCATGGGAAGGAAACATGTCTCTTCCAAGAATCAGTGAAAAACAGAGACACAGAATACTAAGTTTCCCATGACCTCAAAAGGGGCAAGGTGCTGAATCTTGGTATGCGCAGAGTCTCCTGAGGATCTGGGTGTGTCCTTGCTGAGGTATGCTACCTTGCTTGGGGACCTGTGGGGATCAGGAAATGTGATAATTTCTCCCTTGGCCTTGGCCTGCTCATAGGGTTGTCAGATTGACTTTTCACTTCTTGCAAAGAGGAGAGAAAAATAGTGATCAAAATGCATTGTATCAAAAATTAAATTAAAACAAAAAGGAAAAATATATCCCCAGATGGTGCCTAGGGTCTCCTCAACTCAAACCTGACCTGCTTAAAAATCAGCCCTGGGGATTTCCTACTTCTCCTGGCAACTTGGCATCAGCTGACCTACTCCTTCATAATCTACCATGTCTGTGACATGTTCAATCATTTCCATGAAGCATGTACACACACACAGACACATGCATGTATGCATAGACAGACACACACATGCACATACAACACACAGAGACATGTAAAAATAAACATGATTCTGTATAGTCACATGCAGCCACATGTGGACATGTGTACTCACAGAGACACACACGGGCCTGCACACAGTTACGCACAACCAAACAGGCATTTACACAGGCACATGGACAAACCCACAGCTTGCTCTTTCACCCTGTCTCTGTCTGCCTGTCTGTCTCTGCCTCCGTCTCTCTTTCTCCTGTGTGTGTGTGTGTGTGTGTGTGTGTGTGTGTGTGTGTGTGTCACATGCTCTCGTTCTGCCTTCTGAATCCCCCCCCCCACCACATCTTTAAACTCCCGATGATGTTAGAATCAATTCATTTTCAGCAGGGGCTCTCATTTAGGTTTGTGATTGCTGTCCTGGGAGTGGATGTGTTTAACAAGACTGCTCTGAAGAAGAAGGGAATTCTGACAAAACGTCAACAAGCACTGATGATTGTGTCCTTTCAATTAGTAACCAGTTCCACACAGATCATTTCTTTGTTTTTAGAACCCTTACAGTAGTCAAACAGAGGCTCTATTTTTCTTTCATGTTATTCTCACTCATTTTCCCACTTGTACTCCATATCTTCTCTTGCTCTCCATGGCTCTCTTTCCCTCTCCCTCCTTGCTTTCCTCCCTTTCTCCTTCCCCTCTTCTCTTTCTTGCCTTTTCAGCTTGCTGCTGGAGCAGATGCCCTCACAGCCTTGGATGACTGACTTCCTGTTATCTCTGGCAGCAGTTCACAAGCTCATAGACTGCAGCTGGAACCCCTCCATTCCTGGTCCTTGCCTTTGTCCTGCAATATGGCTATCCTGGAGGCCACTCTGCTGCCTCCAGAGTGGGGGACCCTCACAGGGAACAGACTGCAGCCAGAGCTAAGTGGCTGAGCATCTTAGAGTGGACCCTTTCATTGCAGCTGCTCCTCCTTTTTGCCAGGGAAATTTTGAGATGAATTTCTGCTTCCCCTACTTTTCTCTCAGCAAGCTGTAATACCTGGCAGGGTCCTCACAAAAGTCTTATCATTGAGAATCAGAGTGACTTGAAAATATCCTGATTTCATTGCACTGCAAATATGAAGAAGCATATTTTCCAAAGTCCATGGTGTGCATCAAATATTTTCAACTGCCCAGTAATATTGAGTTGAAAAGAGATGTGAAAAGCCAGAAATAATGCCCCTTTTCAGACTAATTCAATAGTGCTTTAAGCCTACTTCCTCCCCTTGAGAATTTGTTTCCTACATAGAGATAAA
This sequence comes from Lophiomys imhausi, assembly GCA_907164525.1. Classification (NCBI taxonomy): domain Eukaryota; kingdom Metazoa; phylum Chordata; class Mammalia; order Rodentia; family Muridae; genus Lophiomys; species Lophiomys imhausi. The sequence goes on along the minus strand of CAJQZJ010033200.1, from coordinate 2,501,779 downwards.
TACAAGTATACTAACTTTGAACCTTTGACAAACTACTTGGCAGGAAAGAATTAACTGAGTGTGCAGCACTCTATCTAAGATCCAGGATGTACTGTACCATGACCCGTGCTATCCTAGACGTGATTCTCAATAGGTTCAAGATGGTAAGAAGGGACAGAATGCCAGCGTCATATACTACCTCAACTCTAAATAATAGTAAGGAGTTCCTGGGGAGGAAAATGCAATTTTAAGCAAACTATAGTTTTGCTGCATAAACATGAAGACTTCTGAACCGAAAGCTTTTGTTCCATGTGGCTTGTACGAAAGATCATTATCAGACTCATTCCTGTTTGCTGTTATTCTGTGAGGAAAGCCATGCACACTTAGTCCCGTTTGCTTATCCCACTATGCAGCCACCTGCGGACTGATTATTCCCTTTTAAAGCAGGACTCCACACTCCACTTGCCTCCCTCCTCCAGGCGGCCTCAGCAAAAAGGCGGCTCATACAATGGCGCTTTGTTGAGAAGAGATCCCATTAGCAACAACAACAACTCAGATTTATATATTGCCTTATCACACGCTGCAAAGCCACTCCAGGCATTTTCGAAAATCCAAGCCATTTCCTTTCAATCTTCCAAAACCTTTATTAAACAGCTACCACAAAAAGACTAACTTGAGCACGTGAGCGGATACAGGGGAATGTTTTGTTCTTATTCTAAATAAAGGTGAGGCAAGCTTGCAGGAGGACTCCCACTGCATAGTGCTCTAATGGTTAACAGTGCCACTCAGGGTCTAAGGAGTGAGACACCCACAGGTAAAGAAGCCTGCCCGAGTGGGAAGTGCCATGAGCTTTTACCTAATTGTTCTATCCTGCTTGGCATTCCTCTAGCAAGATCAGAAGGAGCATGAATTCTCTGTGGTGATGTGCAGTGCTTCTAGAGCAAACCTAAGGAAGCAATCTGAACTTTATCCTCCCAAAAATTCACCGATTGAAAATTATAATTTTTTTAATTGCTTTTGGTGACTAGAAAGATGGCTCAGTGGTTAGGGGCACCGACTGTCCTTCCAGACGGCCCAAGTGTGGTTCCTAGCACCCATATGATAGCTCAACAATTCTAGTTCCTGGGGATCGGACACCCTCTCCTGGCCTCCTTGGGCAATAGGCATGCAAGTGGTACATAAACATAGATGCAAGTAAGACACTCACATACATTATAGAAATAAATAGAAAAGTAAGTAGGTAAATAAATAAGTAAATAAATAAAAATAAGTAAGTAAATAACTAACTAAATAAAAATAAGTAAGTAAGTAAGTAAATAAATAAATAAATAAAAATAAGTAAATAAGTAAGTAAGTAAATAAATAAATAAATAAAAGTAAGTAAGTAAGTAAATAAATAAATAAATAAGCCCTTTCCCTTTTCAGTCCCAAGACTGAACATCTGCACCATCTCCATCCAATATATATTTTCTGAGGAATTATTCCTCTGTCTCCCTTACTTCATGCAGAAGCTTGAGCGTGTTCGCGCGCGCACACACAGACACACATGCACATACACACACATTCACATACACACAGATACACACAGATACACACATACACACACACACACACACTCATACCTCTCTCTTTGATTTTTGTTTTTATCTAAAGGATCCTAAATGTTTTTCAAAGACATTAAATTCTCATCTCTGTTTATTAGTAGTCAAATTCTCATCATTATAAAAATGGGCCATACTTTGCCTCAGATAAAGAAAACATAAATTACCAGGCATGGTGTCTCATGCCTTTAATCCCAGCACTCAGGAGGAAGAGGCAGGTGGATCTCTGTGAGTTCAAGGCCAGAATGCTCTACACAGTAAGTCCAGGACAGCCAGAGATATACAGAGAAACCCTGCCTTAAAAAAGGGGGAGGGGGGAGAAATCAAAAATTACAATAAACTGTTTTTTTTTTTAATTTCCACAAGAGCACTTCAGAAAACACAAGTGTTTTCTCTACATAGCAAAAATCTAGTCTACATTTGGAATCTTCAAGTCTATTTTTTACATTAATTTATTTTTTTCTCCATGGGAAAGCAGGGGGCACCTGTGTGTCATGGCACAGGTGTGGAGGCCAGAGGACAGCCTGTGGGAATCAGTTCTCTTCTATTGTGTGAGTTCTGGAAATTGAACTCAAGTCTTCAGGCTTCATGCAGGCTACTTTATCTGCTGAGTCTTCTTGCTGTCTCTCTAACTGGCCCTGATCACTACATCTAAGTGTGCATCTCTTATAAAATCACTTCAGCTTACATTTTCTGCTTCTATAGAATAGCATAGATCCAAAGCAATCTCTGTGTTGACAGAAAGCCTGGTTACTTTCTGTTTTCTGCTTATTGCTACTGTAATTGTCACTCATCACAGGGGACCATCTCTTCCTTGAAATAAGAATTGTTTTGATCTTGTAAAGGCCTTTATTTTGTCCCCCTCATTTCAACTTTTCAATATTGCATTATGTCAGGGCTCAGTAGAATGTGGATTTAGCTAGGATGTTGCATTCTGAGTAATCAATAAAGGTAAAGACAGGAACACAGAGTGAGATAAAGAAGAGTAGGTATTTGAAAACAATTTTTAAAAGATTTATTTTTCTATTTGTGTGTGTGTGTGCATGAGTGTGTGGTTATCTGAGTAGGGGTTTGCACCTGTGAGATCAGAAGAGGGTGGTGGATCTTTCAGGGCTGAAGTTACAGACAATCGTAGATCACCTGATGTGGGTGTTGGGAACCAAGCTTGAGCTCTCTGAAAGAACAGGCAGTATTCTTTAAGGCTAAGCCATCTCTCAGGCCTCAGGGAGCATTTAACAATCCTACAACCAACAGACTGAAAAAAATAGGAACATAGACTTTGTAACCTGTTAGTGGGACACTTTGTCTTCATAGAGCTGCCATGTAGGAATCCAGAGCAAGAGGAAGCTCTTAGCCCTCATATGACTGATGAACCAACAGGGTGGGAGGGGGAATGATATGTGGGGGCCCCAACACTGGAAGAGTAGGATAGGTGGGAGAGAAGAGAGAGGGTGGGAGGGCAGGACTGGGAGGGGTGGAAAGAGGGCCCTGTGATGGAGATGTAACTTGAAGTAATAAATAAACGTATTTAAAAAATAAATAAGTAAAATGAAAACTCTTAAAAAGAAACAAGAAAAAAACAAAAAACAAAAAAAAACCCTGTGGCCATGGAGAGTTCACAATGAATCCAGAATGTGGATTCCTCAGTGGCATACAAATGAAAATGATGTGTTAACTCATGGAACACAGCCAGGAGAACAACTTGTCAAGCGATTCCTCCCTTCTGTGTTCACACATTCCCCACCGTACTATCCAGGACCATGGAAACTTCTTTTCCAGCCCCCCACACCTATTTCTAGACGCTGTTCACATCGAGGACATGAACATGTAGCGCTTACTGTGCTAATTCAGTGAATACATTTACTATGTTCACAGACTTCTCCGGAGTTAGCGCTCAGAACGCGTTAGTGTTGACAGAAATCTATTACGGTCTAAGTCTGTTTCTACATCCTAAGACACAGCTTTGTTTTAGAGTGTTTAGGGCCTCACTTGGCCTAGTATAATACAATATTTAATTGAAAAGGCCTTTGGTGTACTGTCATTGTTTCCTCCATATGTTTTATCTCCTGCCAAATTCCATGTTTTTGATGATGGAGTAATTTAAGCTTTCAGTACAGTTCCTTCACCTATGTGTGTACAAGTCAGGATTGGCAAATTATTAAATATTCAAGAATTAATTTCTGTATTTTCTCATAAAGCTGTTCATAAACAACCTGTATGCAGCACAAATGGCTGGGAAGAGGGAAAAATACAGAAGCTCATGCTGAGGTCAAAGCTCAGAGAGAAGGGAGGAGGCCATTCAACCTGGAACTGGATAGAGAGAGCTAGGGAACTGGGTGGTGTTGGCTGAATCTCAACCAGCCTCTGTAGCCAGCTCTGTGGGAAGGTCCAAATCAGCAGCCTCGTGGTTCTGAATTAAAGACTTTGCTAATATATAATTCTCCTCTTTTTATCTGATTGTACTCCTGTATTAAGAAAATCAGATATGGTTAAACCTTTAGCCAAATCAGTGAGTAGCTGTGTTATAATAAAATGATAATTGTCTTCTGTACTAACTGCAACATGTTAAAAGAAACTAGAGTGAGCTAAGACCTGCAGAAAGATGATTAAGAGGCCAAATTTCTGACATTTGTAGCAAGGATTTAGCTTTAGATACGTTTTTTGGAGACGTGAGGAAAAGAGGACACTTTCAACACCTAATTAACTTTGTTAATCACCCCCAAGAGGAAGAAGGAAATGAATCCAACAATTTCTTCCATCTGAGAAAAGATATTAAAAATGATTGATTTTGATTCTTGTGGCATTTATTTTTTGACAGATGAGATTTCCACAAAACAACAAGTAAACAAACAAACAAACCCTAGCGATTTAGAGGCACTTGCGGTTGGGAAATATATATTTTTCCCAAAAATTGTTGACACCAATTTATTGCTGTTCCTTTGGATACTTGAAAGGTAGGAGGCAAACTCTTCTGTAAACATAAATTCTAAAGACCAAAGTCAATCACCTCTTTGCACATGGTGAACAGCACAGTGGCATTGTCTGTTCTACACAATTTTATTTTCTTCTAGTACTGTTCACAGTGAGCTGATGCGTGTGTTTGCCTATTCAGCATCTCCTTTAATTTGTAAGCAGCTTCATAAATCTTTCTTGGCTTCTAGGGACATAAAGACTTCTATGATGAAGTGGCCAGCATGGTGGCTTAATAAGCTGAAAGCTGTGCTCTCCCCACCCCGACCACGCATTAGAGGGACCACTGTCTTACTCTTGGCAGAGGAGCTATGATTTTTGAATTCCAGCCAGAGTAATTAGCACACTTTAGGATCTCAGTACACAAAGCAGGATGGTCAGCATTGGTAAAGATGTCTAGTGAGTGTTTTCTGAGCAGTAAAGCATGATGAGGAATGGCCAGCTGCTGCGGGTCTTTGGGACTCTCATGAAAGTCACACACTAGGAACATCCCTGCTTCCAGGATGGCTAAAAATGCCAACACTCTGTAGTATGAGATAATGTGTTCGTTACCTTTTTTTCAAATCCCTTAAGAAGTAGGAAAAGATTGCTGAGTGAGGCTGTCCCTCACAGACCTTAGAAATCAGCTGTCACATATAGTACATTGTCTAGAAATATCAACGCACATACAAATAATAGGAACTTCCAGGTAGTTGTCCAGACTGACACACTTCACAAGACCATGAATGGAAATGTGCTAATGGAAAGGTAGGCTTGCTACTACAGCCAACTTGGTTCAATTTCTACATTCTTACTGCCAATTTACCACAAAGGTTTTATTCTCTATGGTTTGGAAACTGGGGAACGCTGGTGAAAACTTTTGTAATTTCTCTGGTTCCTCCACCCTTGTTTAATATTCAAACAAAGCATTTAAAATTAGTGAAAACTCTCTGAAAAATGAAAATGAACATGGCACTGGTTGCTCACTACAAAAATTTTCTCTGAGACAGATAAATCCACACTGAGTAATTTTAACATGTTCTAAAAATAGATTCCCTTTTGTAGAGTCATATTAAATTTAAAGTAAAATGAAGTAAAAAGGAAGGTTTTCCTCCTCCTATGTGTCCCCTGGTCCCTCGTAAACATGGGGTTCTTCCTTTTTATCCTGTCTATCACCAGTGCTATTTGCTGATATTGCTGAAGTGACCCATCATCACCATCTAAATACAGAGGTAACATTTGGATTTACTCTTCAAGCTTTGCATTGTTTAGGTTTGATAACTGTGTGACTGAGTAGCTGTTCTGTCTTAGGAACAGCTCTTTATAGTTAGTCATTGTTCTTCTTCAGCCACAGGCCACACTGAGCATTTAATTCTGTAAACACTGCAGCATGCCCGCCTGTGTGATTGTGGTTTTTTTGTTGTTATTGTTTGTTGTTTCTTAGGGTTGTCTCTGTGGAGGTTTCTCCTTTGTTATTTCATGGCCTTACTCTGACTTCATTTAGTGCTGGATGGATTTTCCTTGTATAGATATGTGACAGTTTATCCATTCACCTGGTGAAGAGCACTTTGGCTTTCTCCAGAGTTTGACAGTAATAACTCAAGCAACATCCCAAGATTCTTATAGAACTCCTTTCCTGTCGTTAAGATTTCAGCCCCATCATAACTGCCATGGAGTAAAGCTGATAGACTGGAAAATGAAAGTTATGCAAGGGAACTGTAAACTGCCTTACAAAGTGAGTATCCCATCCTGCAATCCCACTACCAGCAAATAGAGGCCTGTGCTGCTCCATATCTCCCAAGCAACTGCTGTGCTCGATTTTGTCTGTGAATCATAGGCTTGGCTCCCTTGTGTAATGCATCAAACATTAGTGATTTCATATGGATCCTATTGCATTCAGCAGTAAGAGAAAATTCTACAACTTACTATGTCACACCCACTTAAGTGTATCCCTGCACTTATGTACACACCTGTGTGCCAAGACAAGTTGGTATATTTGGTTGTGTGAGGGCCAAAGAAACAAAATTACTATCTTTCTATTTGAATACGTTTACATGCAAAAAGAGAGGTGATTATAATGTTTGTAATATTTTAATTTTAAAAGATTGTATTTTGTGCATGTGTGTGTGTGTACAAGTGTGTGATGAGTGGTAGAGTGTGACTTTTTAGGAGAGGACAACTTGCCAGAGTTGGTTCTCACCTTCTACTGTGTGGATCCCAGAGACTAAATTCAGGATGACAGGCTTGGCAGCAAGCTCCTTTATCTGAAGAATCATCTCGTTGGCCATACAGTATTTATTTCACCAAAGAAAACACCAGAAGAAATACACATTAGTAGCAGGTAAACTTGCCATCCTCTGGTCTGGTGTATCTGACAACAGGAACCATACATCAATTTATCCTACAGCATTGTCAGGTGTCTGTCAGTCTTTAAGATCCAACAGCTTCCTCTCCTTACTGATATTTCACAACTCTTACTCTCTTTTGAGAAAGTACTGGAAGGATAATACACATTGTTATGATTTTGAATGTGGAGAAGCAGGACAGATCCTCTGATGACAGTTTTGATTGTTACTGTCCAATTCTCATTAACCACATGGCCAGGTAGTGGGAGCTACTGATCCATGAAACAGAGATGAGAAAAACATCATTCATCTACCAAATTGAAAAATATACACATGAAACAAATTTCCAGAAAACCAGAGAAAATCAAGATTTTTAAGACTACAAACTCATTCCAATGCTTATTTCCTGCATTTTTCTCCTTTATGAACCAAAGACAAATCAAATTAGATGCTAAAGTTAATCCAAGATTATTTCTCTGGGTAATTTTAAATGAAAATTAAACCCTTATGATGAGGACATAGAAAGAACTTGTTGAAGATTGTTGGTAATAAACTCATAGACTATGTTTTTTGTTTGTTTCAATTACAATAACTCTATTTTTTTTTGTTTATGTATTACTTCAAGTTACATCTCCATCACAGTCCCCTCTCTCCACTGCTCCCGGTCCAACCCTCCCACCTTCTCACCCCTCTTCCACCTATCCTACTCCTCCAGAGTGGGTTGACCCTACATATCAGCCCCTCTCAGTTCAACAGTCATATGAGTGTTAAGAGCTTCCTCTTGCACTAGGGTCCTATATGACAATTCTATTAGGCCAAAGTGTCCCACTAACAGGTAACAAGGTCTATATTCCTGTTCCTCTTGGTGTGTTGATTATAAGATAGTTATCCTGTGCTACATGGCTAAAATACAATTATAAGTGAATAGATGCCATGTGCATCTTTCTGAGTCTGGGTTAGCTAACTCAGGATTAGCTTTTCTAGTTTAATCCATTTGGCTGCAAATTGTATGATTTCATTGTTTCTGATGGCTGAGTATTTTATTGTGTAAATAATGTACCCCAGTTTTTTTTAAGCCACTCTTTGGTTGAGGGACAACTGGGTTGTTTCCAGTTTCTAGCTATTACAAATAAAACTCCTATGAACATAGATGAGGAGGTGTCTTTGCAGATTGATGAGGAATTATGTGGATGAATATCCAGAAGTGATATGGCTGGGTCTTGAGGTAGAGTTATTTCAAGTTTTCTAAGATATTACCAGACTGATTTCCATAGTGGTTGTACAAGTTTTCACTCCTACCAGCAATGTGGAAGTGTTCCCTTTTCTCCATATCCTCGCCAGCATGTGCTGTCATTTCAGTTTTTTATCTTAGCCATTCTGACAGATGTGAGATGGAATCTCAGAGTCATCTTGAGTTGCATTTCTCTGATGATTAAGGATGTTGAGCATTTCTTCAAGTGTCTCTCAGCCATTAGAGATTCCTCCTTTGTTAATTCTTGGTTTAGCTCTGTTCCCCATTTTTGATTGGATTATTTGTCTTTTTGGTGTTTAATTTCTTGAGTTCTTAGAAGATGAAAGGATCTCCCATGCTCATGGATAGGTAGGATCAACATAATAAAAGTGGCCATCCTACCAAAAGCATCTAATACAATTCCTATCAAAATACCAGCACAATCCTTTACAAACCATTAAGGAACATTTCTCAACTTCATATGGAATAACAAAAAACCCAGAACAATTAAATCAATCCGGTACAATAAAAAAAAAAAAAAAACATCTGGAGGTATCACCATCCCTGATTCCAAGTTATACTGTAGGGAGTTGGATTAATATAAATTAGATTTAGTAAATATCTAGGTTTCTGATATAGTCTCTTAATCCAGGGCATGAAGATCAACTTAGCTGTGATCAATTAGCTTATTAGCTTGTGTACTAAAAACAAGGATGAAGCCAGGTGAAACAAGGAAGGACTTTATGACCTGGCATTGTTTTCAGCTTCTAAGTGGTCAGAACCCAAATTAAGCTGAAGCAGGTGGAACGAGGAGCGATCCTATTTAAGGACAAGTGGATGAGCCCTGGGAGAGCTGCATGCTAGGGGCCCCATGCTAGAGAGCCACATGCTAGAGAGCTCTGATGCTAGCGAATCTGCATGCTAGAAAGGACAAGTAGTTTGTATCCTCTGATGGAGAAAGTGCTGGTGGACTGATGGGCAAAAAGAAGCTGATGAACAGAGAAAGCCTCAGCAAGACAGCAAAAACCCTGTGGCTCAGCTGTTGCCTAGAGGGGTTTGACCTGTCCGAACAGTGATCTGAACGAAACTGTGACCAGCTTTAAAGATTGAGGCAGAGTGGCAGAGTTGCTGATACAAAGGAAATAAGTTGGCCTACAGACACTGAGGTCTCCCAGAGAGAAGAAAGCCTCAAGCCTTATTTAAGGTGAAACTGCCATAGCCAATTTACCCTGACGAATCTATGTCTGAGATATTCCAGAAGAAAGAGTGCTAAGTGGATTAAAGGGTCTACACCAGAGACTGTGTTCCTGATGACTGAGAACCTGCCCCAGAGACTGTATCCTTCTAAAAGGTTATGAAAATAGTTGTAATAGTTATCAATAGGTTTAGTGGTTAGGTCTTAGGGATTGTAGGCTTTCATAGGGATTATAGGAATTTATAGGAATAATAGTTAAGTAAGTCTATTTGTTATAAGTGAATATAGTTATTAATAAATAAGTGATTAATAATTAAAAAGTTGGGTTTCACTATACTATAGAGCAATAGTAATAAAAACAGCATGGTACTGGTGTAGAAACAGACAAGTTGATCAATGGAATCGAATTAAAGACCCAGAAATAAACCTGAACACCTATAGCCACTTAATTTTCGACAAAGAAACCAAAAGTTTACAGTGGAAAAAAGACAGCATCTTCAACAAATGGTGCTGGTCTAACTGGAAGTCCACATGTAAAAGAATGCAAATTGACCCATTCTTATCATCTTGCATGGAACTTAAGTCCAAGTGGATCAAAGACTTGAACATAAAGCCCGACACATTAAATCTAATAGAAGAGAAAGTGGGGAAAATCTTCAAACTCAATGGCAAAGGAGACAATTTTCTGAATAGAACACCAATAGCTCAGGCTCTAAGACCAACAATCAATAAATAGGATCTCATGAAACTGAAAAGCTTCTGTAAGGCAAAGGACACTGTCATTAGAACAAAACGGCAACCTACAGACTGGGAAAAGTTCTTTACCAACCCCACAACTGACAGAGGGCTAATATCCAGTGAGTCTATTAAAGCAGCCAAAGACAGTGTGGTTCTCAGTGGTCACTCACACACAGAGAAACACACACACACACACACACACACACACACACACAAAACCACACACATACACACACACACACAACCACATATACTCACATAGACGTTCTTAAACATACCTCCATCCTCTGTAACTTTTAAATGATTTATTTATTTTTTTATTATGTGAGTATTTGCCTACATGTATGTCTATACAGCATGTGTGTTTACTGCCTGTGGAGTACACAAGAGCACATCAAATACCCTAGAACTGGAGTTGTAGATGATTGTGAACCTTCATGTGGGTTCTGGGAACCAAACTCAGGTCCTTTGCAAGAGCAGCCAGTGCTCGCAATCACTCAGTCATTGATCCAGCCCCATCTTATGTCATTAACCTTCATATTATTTAGGCATGTTAGAACTAACAATCTTTGGGTTATTAGCTTATTGATCTCCATTACATTTTACTATAAAAAATGATCTTCCAGAGGTGACCCGAATCTGGTATAGAAACTTGGGACTCACTAAAACAATAAAATAAATGAAAATATCACTCAGCTTCCACCAGCATTCATTACTTCGGTGTTGGTGAGCCACAGCAGATCTGGTTGACAGTTATCACAATATGGATTTCAAAGTTTCCTAACAGAATATACCATCCATCACTCCTGCTTAGTCTCCTTACCCAGATAAGTTTTATTGTCATCAACAAATATAACATGCATTCTTTTCAAAGATGAAAAAAGTATTAGCTTATTTGTTAAGACTCTTTTTTTCTCATTAGCTTTCCCTGTCGTTTAATACAGATGCAATCAATTTATTTAGAATTGTCTTTTTTCTTCACCACATTTTAAAATAAATTTGTTTTGGCAATTTGTAATTTACATTTAACTTGTGATTTTCTTTGAAACATGTATCTTAATTATTTTCTTTGCCAATAAGGCTGTTTAGGCATCATTTTTCACAATTGTTCATTATAGAGTGAAAATATAGGAAAATGTAACAGCAAAAAGATATTTGATTGTAAATAAAGGTTTTTACACTCAAGATTTTAAGATATCACTTGCATTCCTTCCTGCTGTGTCCATGAGATCCTGGCCTCCAAACGCTCCCACCATTTTAACAGCTGATGTTAAGATGTTAAGGGGAGTTTCACAGATAGAGGAAAGATTGGTGTAAATCAGAATAATGGCTGTTCTAAGCACTTTGAAATATCTACCCCATTATGCAGCGTTGACTTGGCCAAGCTGTTATGCTGGCTCCTGTCAGATACATGATTTCGCCTCATGTTCTGTGGATACATTGGCTTAAGGACATACATGATTTCACCTCGTGTTCTGTGGATACTTTGGACAATGTGCATTGAATCTTTGTTGTATCCTAGACAGAAAATTAACTAAAAAATTTGTATGGGATTTATTTTCTTTTCAAAATTCATGTATATGTAGAAAGAGAATAAGATTATACTTTTGTCAGATAGCTGTCATATTACCATTGTCATTTAAATCCAACACATAGAAAAGATGTTCAAAGAGATAGTAGAGTTCAGTAAGTGTTTGAAACTGGAGTCAGAACCCTTGGGCATTCACAAAGCAAATTGAATTGTCCAATAACGGTTAGTATTGATGGCTACCCTCATCTTTGGAAGTTCACCATATCATCTCTTCCTGGATAGCTTGCACTCTGCATTCTTCCAGTCTTTCTCTTTCCTTGTCCACAGATACTTTGCTGCAGTCAAAAGTACATGTTGCCCTAAACTTCAAGGGTTGACATTTTTATGCTTAAAACACCAATATCAGGAGGTGAGGGCTTTGTGATGTGATCAGATAGCAAGTGTTAGATTGTCATGAATGGAAATGATTAAAGACCTTACGAGAAGAATCATTGGGATCCCACTGCATGGTCAGCATTGGAAGACACGGAAAGGTCCATCTTTGATAATAACAGCCCCACTAGGCAATTAATTTTTAGGAGATTTGGTCTTGTTATTCCAGCTTTCAAACATGCGAGAAATTGCTTCAGACTTTGCTGAAGTATTAAGTTCATGCTATTGTGTTACTGAGCTAGGATGCTTCACTCACGCACTGACACAGGCTCTGGGTTCTCTTCACTCACGGCACCGACACAAGGCTCTGGGTTCTCTTCACTCACGCACTGACACAAGGCTCTGGGTTCTCTTCACTCACGGCACAGACACAGGCTCTGGGTTCTCTTCACTCACGGCACTGACACAGGCTCTGGGTTCTCTTCACTCACGGCACTGACACAGGCTCTGGGTTCTCTTCACTCACGCACTGACACAAGGCTCTGGGTTCTCTTCACTCAAGGCACTGACACAGGCTCTGGGTTCTCTTCACTCACGGCACAGACACAAGGCTCTGGGTTCTCTTCACTCACGGCACTGACACGAGGCTCTGGGTTCTCTTCACTCACAGCACTGACACAAGGCTCTGGGTTCTCTTCACTCGCAGCACTGACACAAGGCTCTGGGTTCTCTTCACTCACGGCACAGACACA
>CAJQZJ010033200.1:2459205-2489076 GCA_907164525.1 Lophiomys imhausi | reverse complement strand
TTCTCTTCACTCATGGCACTGACACAAGGCTCTGGGTTCTCTCCTTGATTTTGAACTGTCTCTTCCTTACTTTCCCTCCAAAAATGATATAGACACATTAAAATATTCACAACTTGAGAAAGCTGAAATAAACCCAGCTACCAAAGCCACATCAAACTGCCATTGTATACATGATGACTGCATTTTATCTTTGGAGATAACCAGACATAAAGGTAGGGAGGTCCTTGCCCATGTAAACCACTGGTATCACCTCTTTCGAAACCCTAGGCTGTAGGATTCCAGAAACCAATTTCTTCTTGGTACTCTGAGGCTCATCTATCAAATGTAGATCTTTCTGTTAATGGGATGGAACATAGAAGCAGATGCCAGATACTTGAGTGTCCTATGATCATACCGGAATTTGCCAAATATTTTTTTTCCTTCAATGAACCATACCAGTTTGGCAATGCCCAGTTTTGTGAGACATGCTTTTCTGTAATTCAAGTACATTTCTTAGCAAAATCTCCTTCTGAAAGATTAGCAGAAATTTGAGCCAGCTGTAAATATATTGTACTTGATTTTGTGAATTATCATGGAGATTAAAATTCCTTGAAAATTGATGGTTGTTGGAGTTTACATAATTCTGGTCATATTAAGAATGCCTGGTTATTTAAATATAAGTTTCCCCTTTATGCTGTAATGTCATGCTTTTTTGTAAGATGAAGATAGAATCTAAGGTTAATTCATTTACATTCTGTTGTGCAGTATGGTAAGAATCTCTTATGTGGTAAAGATTTCATTGAACATGAATCATCTAAGCTCAAGCAACTTATTAATGCCCTGCCCTCATAAAGACTCTGGAGATTTCCTCACCGTATTCTTTTTTCATAATAAACACATGATATGACTCTTCAGTCATGTGGGTTTTTATGTCGCGAAATTCATCTCTAGCATGTATTGTGGAAAGACATGCATATGGAATAATCCATTCCCTGATTTCTGAATTTTTATCAAAATTGATTTTGTTCTTACAATGTCATCTCTACTTATGGACTATGAGTAACCTGTATATGTCCTCATTTTACTATTTTCTTACTGTTTTGTGGACAATATTTCTTCAACTATACAAGTACCTCCTGTATTTTACCACCTTCAGTCACCCATTATTTCCTACTCATCACCAAATTTGACCTGTGTATCCAAATGTTCTTCTCATCATGCAACTCATTCCTTATTTGAAGCATCAAAGACATTAAAATCTGCTCCTTTACAATTTTTAACTTAAAATATATCAGTGTTATCTACAACTACAAACACCTTAATTACATTGTCAAGTCTTCCACAGTCCTGTTTTCTAAAGTTCATTTCTCAGCTCCAATATTCTTTCTCTTTATGATTCCCTAAGGAAATCTCAAGTGGTCCATGATTTTAAACATCACCTATAGACCAGTATATATACAAATTAACTTCCAGGAAATATTTCTTTTGAGTTATGGTCCCATACACGACCTACTGTTTTTATTAGACATTACCATATGATTATATTTCACACAGTGTATGTATAAAGTCTTATAGACATATAAGACATGTTTATGTCTAAATTAAGTATATTACTCTTCTCTCATGTCTACTACTATGTCAATAAGTAAAATAGATTGAAACAACAGCACAAAGTAGGACATTACAAACCATCTTTGCAACTCCTTTTTCTCTTGTCCCTCTGGACTCTATAAATAGACATTATTATCACTTCCATTTAGCAAACAATAATGCCGAAGCCACGGAGGTTAATTAAGAGTCACAGAGCACAGGACTAATAGGATTTTCTAATATTTATTTATTGTGTGTGTGTGTGTGTGTGTGTGTGTGTGTGTGTGTGCACGTGCGTGCGTGAGTGTTTTTGTGTCTATTTATGGGGACATGTGAACATTTGCAGGAGCTTATTCCCTCCCTTCATCACATAAGTCTCAAGGATCTAACTAAAGATGTTAACTATTGACACTTAGCTACCTGGCCAGCTCTGGAATGTGAAACTTAAGTGTCAGTAACATGGTGGGATCAGGGAGAAAGTCTATTGTTATGTGGGTGTCATCAGTGTTGGGCTGTTTATTTTGTCCTCAGCACCAGAGACAGCAGAAAAGGCCGTGGACACTCGTGTCCATGATTGTACCTGAGATTCTTTCTCTGTGATTACTGACACTTTTAACAAGAGCAACATGACATCAGTGACTATCTCAAGAAAATCTTGAGAGAAACTATAAATTGTTGGGGACTATATGAATATTAAAACAAAGAGTATTGGTTTTATTAAAGCAGGTCTGCTGCTGTGAATAGCACATCTTTCCTGTAAATGATTCCTAATCTACATATTGAGGCTAAGGATAGTCCATCTTACATTGTACTATTTAAAACTTAAAGTGAATCAGCTAAATTCTTTATAACACACATAACACATAATTGGGTTGGTCCAACATGAGTGTAGAGTCAGTGGGAGGTGGCAAAATTATCAAGAGTTCAAGAACAGCCTCAGATATGCAGTGAGCTAGAGGTCAGCCTAGCAAAACTAAACAGAAAACAGAAAGAAGGGAAGCAGGGAAACTAGAAGACTATGTGTAACAGGAATGCAGAAGTCAACTTTTAATGACACAAAACATCACCCTGCCTTCAACATTGTTATTAGACACACCTTAAAAAATAGAGCTTCTCTTTCTAGTGTCCTCCACTGACCATCATAACCCAGGAGCCATCTGACTCTGAAAACAGCTGTAAAAGCAACGAAAGACTTTTCATTGAATTTACAAAATTCATGAAGAAAATTTGGTGTGAGGGAGATAACTCATCAATGTTGACCATGCAGGGTTCTTGTCAACAAACAAGGTTTGATTTCCAATACCTACCCCAGGCAGGTCACAGCTGCTCGCATCTAGGTCTAGTATATTTGACACCCTCTACTAGACTCTACAGATAATGCAATTCACATGTACACTACACACTCAGAGACACACACGCAGACACATGCACACACACACACACACACACACACACACACACACACACACCCCACAGGGAAAGGGAGAACAGAGAGGGGGAGAGAGAGAGGTTAAAAAGAAAAGGAAAACAAAACAACAAAAAAGAAAATGTCTCTGCAAAATGCATGTGCCATAAATTCATGACAACTCTTTTCCTTTGGGTTTGCCATATAATGAATGTTTTTGTGCAACAAATGAGTTCTTGCGTATTTTGGCAAAGAAGACATTCTGAGTGTTTATGCCATGTGGTGTTCTCTTCCAAATAATTACTTGAAAAGTACATTTGTTCCCTAAGCAAATAGTAGATAGGCTGAGTTTCACACGTTCACTCAAAATGATACAGACTTCGGCATGGCTAATTCTGAGATAAAAATCCCACTGTGGCAAATTTTCTAAGTTCACAGAGAGCTGATCATTACATGCAGTTACATAATCTCAGTAAAGATTGTCCAGTGCAAATATCTTCAAGATGCTCACGCACATGGAGTGTAATCATACAGTGGCACCACAGACTTTCCTGAAGATGTAAACTCAGAGGTCTTTCTAAATTCTTTATTTGTCATGAATACCTGGAGATCAATGTCATATTTCAAATGTCCCACTGGGGAAATCCTGTGAGAGCTGCCTGCATTTGGAGGCTTGCCATCAGTGGTGGGGAGCAGTAATTTGTCAGCCATGCTGTAGATATTTATTCTGCATTTAGATTTGATCTCCCTCTCCTGTATATACAGCCTATCAAGACCTTGTGTGATGAAACCCAGGTCATCTTATTGATGAAGGCCTGTTTGACAAAACAAACTACCTAACAATGACCACATTTCCCTTAGGATTCTTCTTCCAAGTTGAAACTGTGCATTCTTTTCCATGGAAGTTAAAGTAATAGTGTTAAAAATCAGATTGCAGACATGGCTTCAGGTTAACTAAGAAAATGCCCTCAATACCAATGAACCTACAACAGGCCACAGAGAATCAGAATAGATGGAATGGTCCATCCAGAAATGGTTCTGTCTGAGGAACACAGGTGTGCCCTGTGCCCTGTGGACAGACTCTGAAGAAGTGGATGGTTCTATTACATGTGTATACAGATGGTTTTCAAAATGTTTTAAGTATGATCCTTTCCAGAAAGAGGTGCCAAGAGTTCTGGGTTTCCATAAATTAGTGACTTTTCATAGAAAGAACACTAAGAAATAAAAGAGTTCTTACAACATGCTTACGAATATGTATCTGTTTATAATATGTGTATACATAAAACATAAATATGTGTGTGGATATGGAGAGAGAGAGAGAAAGAGAAATTATGCCAGAATGCATCTTGTTAAATTACCTCAAAATGATTGATTCCACCAACTACTTATAAGTCTTATGAGAAACAGTTCACATTTAAACAAAAATAATGCCCATATATCCCCCAAATAGGACCATACTCTGAACCTCAGTAGAGATATCAACCAAGATGTGTCCTTTCAAAATAGATAGATTAATAAAGCCTTTAGCATTTTGGAAATTGGAAGAGGCTCTCAGAAAAAAAATCTTGTACATAAGAATGCATCATGTGAACCAACCACTCAATCCTTAATCCAATTTCCTTCCAAAATATTTTCCAATTTCAGCATTTCTATAAGTTTATTTGAGAAAAATAAGTCCTTGCTATTTAAAATATCAAACTTTCCAAGCGTATTAAAGACCTTAACATAAGACCAGACACACTAAATCTAATAGAGGAGAAAGTGGGGAAAAGCCTTGAACACATTGGCACAGGTGACACCTTTCTGAACAGAACACCAATAGCTCAGGTCCTAAGATCAACAATCAATAAAAGGGACCTCATGAAACTGAAAAACTTCTGTAAGGCAAAGGACACTGTCATTAGAACAAAACCGTAGCCTATAAATTGGGAAAAGATCTTCACCAACCCCACATCTGACAGAGGGCTATTATCCAAAATTTATAAAGAACTCAAGAAACTAAACACCAACAAACTGAGTAAACAAATAAAAAAAAAAAGGAGAACAGAGATAAACTGAGAATTCAAAAAAGAGGAATCTAAAATGACCAAGAGACACTTGAAGAAATGCTCAACATCCTTAAGCATCAGAAAAATGCAACTCAAGACAACTCTGAGATTCCATCTCACATCTGTCAGAATGGCTAAGACCAAAAGCTCAAATGACAGCACATGCTGGCAAGATTGTAGAGAAAGGAGAACCCTCCTCCACTGCTGGTGTGAGTGCAGGCTTGTACAACCACTATGGAAATCAGTTTGGTGATATCGTAGAAAACTTGGAATAACTTTATCTCAAGACCCAGTCATATATCCTGGGCATATATCCAAAAGATTCCTCACCAATCCATGAGAACATTTCCTCATCTATGTTCAAAGAAGATTTATTTGTAATAGGTCAAAACTGGAAACAACCCAGCCCAGATGTCCTTCAACCAAAGAATGGATAAAACAAACAAACAAACAAAAACAAAAAACAAACAAACAAAAAAACACTGTGGTACATTTACACAATGGAATACTACTCAGCTATCAGAAACAAGGAAATCATACAATTTACAACCAAATGGATGGAACTAGAAAAGCTCATCATGATTGAGTTGACTCAGACTCAGAAAGATACACATGGTATCTATTCACTTATAACTAGATTTTAGCCATATAGTACAGGATAACCATCCTACAATCAACAAACCCAAAAGAGCAGGAACATGGACTTGGTTACCTTTTAGTGGGACACTCCACCCTACTGGAACTTCCATGTTTACCCCCTGTGCAAGAGGAAGCTCCTGAACCTCATGTGACTAGTGAACTGAGAGGGGCTGATACATGGAGGCACCCCACAATGGAGGGATGGGATGGGCAGGAGAAAGGGTAGAGGTTGGGAGAGTGGGATCTGGGAGCAGGTGGTAATGGAGGCATAACTTGAATTAATAAGTAAATGTTTAAAAATGTCAGACTTTATGTGGACAATGGGTATAGTAGACTAAAGGTCTCAAGTTGTCTTCTGGACACATAAGATATGAAGGGTTGAAAGGTTCTTACTTTCTGTTTGTCTTGATGCTGTGATATAACACAGTGACAAATGTGTCAGCAACCTAATGCAGGTAGACTACCATACTTCTCCATGTTAATCCATAAGTAATTTTAACTCTAGCCTCATAGCTTACTTAATGTATTCTGTGACATTCATACACTACCAGCATTGTTTATCTCAGTATCTATCAGCATTTCTATTAGGCAAAGTTGTGCATATAATCTACATATTTATATATACAATGAAGAATTTTAGTGGATTTGCCTCAAACGGTAATGGTGGTCAACACAACAATTTATCTGAGAGTTGTTGTCCCTCTAGTGTCAGTAGATTGGTTGGATCCAATTACAAAGGTCTTAGAAAGGGAGAAACTGATGTTGCATTTTCAGCTTGTGGCTAAAGATTTGAGAGCCAGGGAAGTGCCCAGAGTCCCAGCATCCATAACCCAAGTAGACAGAGACCTGAGTATAAGAGTGTCTCAGCTATGGGAATCCATGCATCCTGTGATGAGTAGTCTTAATTGTCAACATGATTTGGTTTAGAATCACATGGAAACAAGCTTCTCTGTGTGTCTCCAAGTGTTTTACTGAAGGTTAAGCTGAAGAGAGAAGAATCCCTGTGATGTGTGTGTCACCAACCCTTGGCCTGGGGCTCTGGACAGATTAAAATAGGGAAGGTAATGAGCACACAATTGTGGACACAATGTGACAACTGCCTCTTATATTCCTTGCCTGACATGAGGGACTATATACATCACACTGTGAGTTAAAAAGACAAAAATTTAAAACAACACTTTCTTACACTGCTTTTGTCTGCTGTTTGTGTTCCTCATGAGAGACTTAACTAGTTTAGACACTGACCTATCCTCTACTTTGGTTCTCTGAGGTTCCAGGAGACTGCTGGGTGTCTGCCCTCTGAGTATGCAGCTGCTGGATGTCACTTTACATCCTGAGGCTAGGTCCTCCCACATTGTCCCTCATAGTCACACAATACTTGGCTGTGGAAATGCCCTCACAGGTTTGCTCCCTCACTCTGATGGTATTCCTTAATATTGACATTGGTCATTATCCATAACCCTCTCTGTTGCTTCATATTCTTTCCGAATGATCCACTCAGATTTATTTTTGTTGTGAAGATATAAACTTATAGGGGTAATTTTTCTCTTTGTTGCTGACATGTCCACAGGCAGAAACATATAGTGCTCAGTGTCTTTATAGGCATGCACTTTCTTTGTGAAGTTAGATTTTCTCCATGACAGGGTTTGGATCATTGGATAACTCAGTTGCTCATTAAAATACAGTGAGTTTTTGCTGAATCCATTGAATACTACTTATGTTTTAATGAGCATTAATGAGCTCTGCGATTGTCCTGTGGAGCAGAACTCACAACTCATTAGGTGGATTCCCAAAATGCCTAAAGGTAAGCAGGCACTGCTTTAGATATATAAGGTAATTTCATAGTTAATTAGTTCCCACCTTGGTACAGTGCAGAAACAAACACAGAACTATGGATTAAAATGGCAAACGTGTTGTTTGGTGTGACAAGTCAATGAGATGGTAGAATTCACAGAGAGACTGTGTGCATAGTTTCAGACCCTTTTCTATTATCCTAATAAATTGGCATGTTATGACTGGATTCACAGAAAATGGAGTGGAAGGAAGAACAGTTAAATGATTGCTAAGTGAGGTGACATTTCTCTGTATTGTTTGTAGAACCTGAATATTTGCACTCAGAAGCACACGTCAGGGATACTGGCTTTCATTCACTCAGGGCTTATCATGTTAGAAGGGACTTACACATGACGTATTTCTCCTCCTAATAATAAACCTGAAAGTTGAAATTATTACTTTACCTTATGGATGAAATAGTGCACATATAAAAGTTTTGAAGCTACTGACTATATGAAGTTCATGAAAACTCAGAAATTTGACAACAGAGTTGCTTTGGCTTCTAGTTTTGAGGTCAGGAAATCCAAGACAGATGTGTCAGCTTGCCTCTAGGCCAGTAGAATTGCTGGCATCTTGGCGGCAGATGCGTGGAGTTCGGCAGGAGGCTGATGGCCCTGGATTGCTGGGACTGGCAGCCTGTAAGCCACAGTGATCTTTTCCCCAATGATTAAATACACCAAGACTTTTTAATGTCTCAACACTTAGGCCTTAGCTGGGCAGACTCTCAATTAGCTAATGTAAGTTAACCCAGATCACCTAATTCCAAACTACCAGGTGCCTGTTATTACCTTCCAGAGCTTTCAGACATGTCTATCTGCTTCCATGTCTCCTTGTGGAAAAGAAGATTCCTGTGAAAATGCAAGTTCCTGTTTCCATCTCAGGAAGTCCAACCTTCCTATACTCTTTCTTGCCCAGCTAATTCGTCGTCAGTGACTCTTATTAACCAATCAAGAGAATGCCTCAGAAGAGGGAGTAACCAGATCTCAGCATTGAAATCAGCCTATCAGAATCAATGTTATTAGAACTTCCCTAACAAATCTCCATGAGCCTCATGTGCTGAAATTTAAGATCCACTGTGAGGTGTTAAGAGACTAGACACTTAACCCAACTGGTCTTCAGAGCTGGGGTCTTGTGCATTAGTTAGATAGTTATAAAGTCACTAGCTTTGTTATCAAAGGGAGAGAGGCAAGCATTTGTGCATATACCACTCTTACTATCTGAGACCCTATCCCAAATGTGGGCCAAGAAGTATATCATTCTTTACTCTTGTTCTTACATCTCCAGAACTGTAAGCTACACAAACTCTCCTTATAAAGCAGAACCTCAGGTTAATCATTATTTTTATGCAATATGGATGGGCATATAGGGTTAGGATTTGAACTCATGACTTTGAGGGTATTACATATGCTCTATAAACATTGCCAACAGGAGTTCAGTTTAAGGAAGGGAAATTTCAGTTGAGTCTTATCCCTAATCTCTGCCATAATTTTTTTTCTCATAATCTCTCCAGCAAGCCTAGGAGTTTGTAGCTTTCAAACTTTCAGGGTAATTTAGCCACCCCTTTGCAGGAAGTACAACCTCAAGGTAACCAATCCCTTTCAAAGATTGTTTTGAAGTCTTCCAATAGTTATGCATTAGGTTATTGGAGGCTGTTGGAAAATACCAGTTAACAATACACAAGCAATATTCCTGCCTTTTGTGGTAAAAATATGAGATGAAAAGGATATTAAGTGCTACATTTGTAGCTATCAATTATGGTAAAAGGAAATAAGTAGAAGAGCTCAAAGGTCTGGACTTAGCAGAGGCAATGTAGACAGAACCATTGTTCTGAGATGCTGAGCCTTGAGCAGAGGATGGTTAGAGTGATGGTAGATTTTCAGTAGTATCTTCTCCAGACAGAATGGCTAATAAGGCCTGCAGTCAGGGTCAGCTAGGGGCACAATGGAGGGACCTGCCGCCAGGGACACCTAGGGGGACAGTGGGGAAGGGGCTTCAGCCAAAAATAGGGAGGAGGACAGGGCAGTAAAAATATGTAAAGACATGTCCGAATGGCTAAGATCAAAAACTCAAATGACAGCACTTGCTGGTGAGGTTGTGGAGAAAGGGGAACACTCCTCCATTGCTGGTGGGAGTGCAAACTTATACAACCACGATGGAAATCAGCCTGGCGATATCTTAGAAAACTTAGAATAGCCCTACCTCAAGACCCAGCCATACCACTTCTGGGTATCCACCCAAACAATTCCTCACCAAACCACAAGGACATATCCTCATCTATGTTCAAAGCAGCCTTATTTATAATAGTTAGAAACTGGAAACAACCCAGATGTTCTTCAACTGACAAATAGATTTTAAAAAAGTAGTGCATTTACACAATGGAATACTACTCAACTATCTATCAGAAACAATGAAATCATGCAATTCTCAATCAAATGGATGGAACTAGAAAATCTCATCCTGAATGAGCTGACCCAGACTCAGAAAGATGCACATGGAATCTATTCACTTATAATTGGATTTTAGCCATATAGTACAGGATAACTATCCTACAGCCAACACACCAAAAGGATCAGGAACATAGACTTTGTTATCTATTAGTGGGACAATTTGCCCTACGGGTGCTACCATGTAGGCCCCCAGTACAAGAGGAAGCTCTTAGCCCTCATATGACTGTTGAACTGGGAGGGGCTGATATGTAGGGACACTCCACATCGGAGGAGTGGGATGGGTGGGAGAGGGAGGAGAGGATAGGAAGGTGGAACCAGGGGTGGAAAGAGGGCAATGTGATGGAGATATAACTTAAAGTAATAAATAAACATATATATATATATATATATTGATGAAGAAATTGTTTATAGGAAAAAAAGAAAACATGTAAAGAGTGCAAGAGTTAAATCCAGTGTGGAAGAGAAGAGGTTACAATTTACAGAACTCTCTTTGGCTTTTGCAAAACACTGATGAATACTCTAATCCAATCATACAAGCTAAACACAGTGACAACGACTTTATGCCTTAACTTCTTTAGAGTGATTGTCAGTCTTACCAAATTCCCAATATTATCTTCCTCAGCATATGACTCCTAAAGCTTTGTTTATGAATCAAAAGTTCTGCTGTATTTTTGTTGAAACTAGTAATATGATTTCAAAAAGGATAATATATGCATACATATATATGTGTGTTAAATAAACATTTTGTTTTACTAAAAGCAAAATGTCTTATTTAACATCATTTTTGTGGCTATATCTTTGTTAATTCTATAAGACATATGTCAGAAATAGTATGGATAGAGGAGAAATATTCCCTGAGAGTGGAGAGAAAATGAGGCAGTGAGGGAGGATTTGACAACTTCCAGCATTATGTATTTCATATCTCTTTTTGGTTCTTGGAATTTAAAGTCTCCTTAACAATGATTTTCTTTAAAACTTTAATCATAATTGTGAAAAATATTTTCAGAAGTGAATGCAATGCAGGTTTTTAGCTTAAAACAATTATTTCCCATAATTTTATTTTCCCCCAGAAATTTGTAAATATCTGATGACTCAGATAATTAGAGTGACACCCATACTACTTTGAAAAATAAAGATTTCAATGTATGAATGTATATACATATATATTTCATTTGAATATATATTTAATGTGTATATATATATATGAAATGATATTATCTAATATGCAGATAAATATTTTAATAAATATAAAGTAGTTGTAAGAAATAATTTTCAAAACATATCTAATTACTTTTTTGAATGAAGACATAAGTAGAAATTGTGATTGTTAAAAATGATAAAATCTTTACTCAGCAAGTTCAATAATTAATTTCATAGCATAATGTCTGACATCATCAAATGACTGAAAAACTGTTTCTACAATGTCAGATAAGAAGATAATCAGCTCTAGTTGGTGATGAGTTAAACATTGAAAACATTTTAAAGTTTTTATGTAATTGGTAATTTTGTTTGCTGTTAAAGGAAAAATTATTTGCCACAAGTTATCTCTCAGCTCTGGAGAAATCAGAGCATTAAGACAATAAATCCATCCATACATATGTATGTCTGAGCTTATATTTCATAAGTGACACTGAACAATATATTCATCTATGCTATAAGTTTATAATTAAATATGTAAAAATGTCTTGACATCACATTTTACCCTCTGCACTGTAATTATTATTGTCTTTAAATAGCCATATCATAACAGTACCAGTATCAGCTATTGCACCAGAGGAAAGAAGTCTCACCTTGGGTAGCTTACTGTTCAAGGCAAGAACATATCACTCTTGAATGGACAGGCATGGCTATTGCCAGGACAATAGGATCACAGTCTTACATGACCAACTAGGGAGAGCTTACCTCCTTCATCCTCTGGGAGAGTTTTCATTTTCACTGTGCAAGGAGCAGGGAATACAGCCTTTCTCTGGCAGAAGGACTAGATGACGTGTGTGTGTGTGTGTGTGTGTGTGCGCGCGCGCGCGTGTGCGCGCGCATGCAACACATATTGAGTTCACTAGCATTGCAATAGTTGTGAGTTGCTACGTGGAGTCTGGGAATCAAACTCCAGTCTCTGTAGGAGTAGATGATGTTCTTCATGACTGAACCATTTGTTCAACACATCATGGGGATTTTCAATTTCCTTTTGATCCACCGCAAAGGTGATCGCAGAAGCTAGAGTGGACAGTGAGGGACCATGCTGTTGTCCACTTCAGTTGCTGAACATAGTGCAGCTGGTGTAAGAGGCACACGTGAGGCTTCTTAGGGTCTCTCTAGGTGGAAGCAGCCAATGAGTATTTACCTAATAATGTGCATTTAAAACCTGTTTTAAAACCACAGAGATAAATAGCACTTTGTCCAAATAGAGAAGTAGGGCCTGTAATGTTTCAAATACAAATTTGAGGATACTATAGTAAGTACAAATTATAAGAAGTGTTAAACATAAACAGCAACAAAAAAATCTCAGAGAGTAGTGCACTTGTCTTATTAATATGAACACAAAGACAACTTCATGAATGGGAATTTAAATGAAGGTTTGAAAATCACAGTGATGTCTAGATGAGTTGGCCAAACCAGTAATTGTCAGTTGTACTTCACCTGCTAGAATGAGTGTTTAGAAACTCACTGACCTTACACTATGAGGCAGCAGTGTAAGAAAGAATGTAGAAGGATCTTGAAAGTGGAAAGCAGGTAGAGGACAATGACTTGACCACAGCACCCCATGAAATGCACAGAGAGGGCAGTGTGGAGGCAGGTCTGATTTGTGTCTGAGACCCACACAAGCCTCACAGCTATATGAGCAACACACTTCATGAAACAAAAAGAAGACAGAAGTAAAAATGGAAGGAGAGTGGTGTCTAAGATTCATATAGGGGAAATCTCAAAGCTCAACATGACTCTGTAGGAACACAACACCTGAAGAGACTAACCAATCAGAAAAGCCACTTCATGTTTCTCAGGAATACATAGGTGCAGGTGTGAAGAGTTACACAGACACGAATCTCAAGCAAGCGTAGTAAACACACAAACAAGTGAAAGGCCATGAAAGGTCAGTCAATGGTAAAACGTGAAGAATAACATTTAAAGATGAAAATGGAAAATTTATGTTTCTAGAATATTAAAGTATTTGGGACTCTTAGAAAAATGAGGTAGAGACCTCACGCCAACTTGAATGGTTCTCTAAGTCAATGTAGCAGAGAATGAATGGGGTAGAAGAAGAAGAAAAGGGGAGGTATGTAAAGATGGAAGGGAAAGGTGATGGCATGCTAGGGGGACCTCAACAAAGAGAATTATTATTTAAGGGGAAGAATCACTTTTGAAAGAAATATTTAAGGGACTTTACCAGAATGAAAAGAAAATGTAAGACAACAGCTAGAAATGACACAGTAGGAATTAAATTAATTAAAAAGGAGTGTTTCCAGAGAAGAAGAATTCACTGAGAGAGCTTCCAGGATAATATGAAAAGGATATTGGAAACCTGAGACCTTTTTATCATGCTGAAGAACACTGAGAGCATTTAGTGTTTTACATTCAACTAAATTGACATTTGAATAAGTTAACAACACAGCAACCAAGTCATATTCTCAGTCTATAGCACTTTAAAAGTTTGATTATACCAAATCCTACAGTAAATCAATTAGAAACATTCTTCTGCACGGATGCATGACCCCTGAGCAGCCATATTGTAAACTGTAATCACAGCCACAATGATTTGAATGTTTCATTTCCTTCAGCTGATATTTGCTGAAATGGGGACAAAGCTGGGGAAATGAACTTAGCATTAGTTTAGAAACAGAAAAGGGGGGTTGTCTTAAGCAAACTCATTGTTTGCGTGTGGACATTTCCCCATGTATCCAGCCATATGCACAGCCTGTCCTCATACATGACAAGTTCAGCACCCATACCTGTTTCTGGTTGTACACTGCTCTTTGTATAAACTCACTCTTTGAAGGAGGCCTTGGCATTTGTTTAAACACATTTTAAATAAAATCTAAAAACAAATATTTTGAAAAAAAATCTCTCTGCTATGCTTTTCAGCTAGTCTGAAAGAGAGTAGTCCAACAAAGCTTCTAACCGCAGTCCTGAAAGGCAGAGCAGAGTTTTCCCAGAATTTCCCTTTGTGCTTGAGAAAATAATGACTCAATCAATTAAAAACACCTCAAAAGCAATCTGTGAAAGTCACTTTCCTATTCTACAATCAGCAATGCTGATCAATAATTGCACTTCTTTTATTCCTCTGCTTTCTTTGGAGTTTTGAAAAAAAAACTTTTCTCCCATGCAAAATAAAATGAAGGAATAAAAAGAAATCCAAAATTACTGTGGAAAATTTATAACCTTTCTTCAGCAGGAGGGAAGTTAGCTGTGCAAACAGGTCATTTAAAATGACTAGAAACTGGCTTGCTCCATGCCCCTTGGATGGGTGATGACTATTTACAAAGCAAGTTTACCCTGGCATGGATGTTTCTGGATGTCTGCTCAGGAAACCCAATGGGGCTATGACAGACTTTATTAACAGCACAGCGATTACTTCAAATAAATGCTACACTCTGGAATGAACAAAAACACTAGCATTTACCCCTAATGCAATGTTCAAACATTGGCCAGCATCATAAGGACAGGATCTTGGGGTATATTCGTTTTGCATGTTGCTTTATTAACCTTTGCATTGGCCAAGGAAAAGGAGATCACGTCTTGAGACCAGAAGTCACCTCCTGCATGGAGGATGTTCAACTTAATCTAACCAGATGGAAAAAAATCACCAAGAAGGGAAGCATGTGTTCTTGTGCTAGCTAAATTTCCATTGTAATAGCCATTATCTGACCACTCAACATTCTTGCTATTTTTTCACTTCAGGAGTCATTTTCTCATCTTCCTTTCTAAATGTTCTTGTGCACAAAGCAGTTTTCCTTTCTGACCCCACAGGTGCCAAGAGTGCAGTGGATGGTGAGTGTTCTCTTCTGATAAAAGTAGTAGGCACTGGAGACGCCTCTGTGAGTGAAGGATGTGTTATACATACATCCTTCCCCCGTGGGGAGGGTATTGAGAGCTGACATGACAAGTCTAATCTCTCACCCATTCCGAATCCTACTCTGTTGCCAGGAGTTGATTTTCTTTTATGGAGTTCTGAAGTAAGTTTGTGATTTTGCAAATGCCACTATGCTAGTTGTGTTTAGGTGTTAACCTGACACAATCAGGAGTCATGGGAGGGAGTCTCAACTGGAGGATTGCCAGAGCAGACTGTGTCCCTCTCTGAGACAGATTGTCTTGACTGCTGGCTGGTGAGGCAGAGCCCAACCCACTGTGGGCTGTGCCATCCCTGGCCAGATGAGCCTGCTTAGAAGACAAAGGGTACTGACCTGAGGCCAAGCCAGTCATCAAGTGTAGCTGTGGCCACTGTTTGAGCCTCTGCCCTGACTTCCCTCCACGACGCACTGTGACCTAGAAGTCCAAGAGGAAACAAACCCTTTCTTCCCTTAAGTTCCTTCCATTATACTGTTCATCACAGTAATGAAAGACAAACTCGGACAACCCATGATACTGATACTGCGATCTCAAATGTCTCTCTGCTGGAATGTGCATTTTGCATGGGACCTATGCAATTCCTTCTGTAGAAGACCCACCGCAGGTAAATGACACAGTGAATGGAAATTACTCTAAACTGCTTCCGAGAAATGAAAATAGTTGGTGCTGAGTCTCCTAATAGAAAACATATAAAAATAGTTCACATAGTCATTTGCAAATGAAGTTACAATAGAAGTCATTTAAGGAATAACACTCTCCTCTATATGTTGGTATTGAGATTTTAGAGGTCATGGGATGGCAACATTAAATCCATATGGAAAAGCCTGTTAGCCTTGTAAGATATAGGCTCCCAAAACTTAAAGGCTGTTTGATAATGTCTCAGGATGGGAAATGGACACAAAGAGAGCCTTGAAACATGTTCTTGATGATATGCCCATGGTGTGTTAATAGGTGGTTGAGATGGGCACCTATTCTAATGTTACACAGACCCTGGGCAGACATGACATCCTCAAGTGGAGGAGTAGAACTCCATGATATTCTATTTACATCCCTTTGTTTCCACATCGTTAAACCTCCTCATGTTAGTTAGGCAAATCAACTCACACAAGAAAAAATATTTTGGCTCACTGT
This sequence comes from Lophiomys imhausi, assembly GCA_907164525.1. Classification (NCBI taxonomy): domain Eukaryota; kingdom Metazoa; phylum Chordata; class Mammalia; order Rodentia; family Muridae; genus Lophiomys; species Lophiomys imhausi. The sequence goes on along the minus strand of CAJQZJ010033200.1, from coordinate 2,472,943 downwards.
TGCCAAGGTTTTTGCCAGTTGATCATTGTGTACCTGTGGTAAGGCAAAGGTACTCTTAGAAATGAAGAGATAAGCAGATAGGCTCCCCTCATAGTACCTGAGAACCACAGAGAGCAGACAGTATAAATTTTAGGGAGGTGACCTCAGTGACCTGCTTTCTCTAACCTGACCCCTGTCTTAGCAAGGACTTCTATTGCTATGAGAAAACGCCATGGCCATAAACAAGTTTTGGATGAACAAGTTTATTTCAGCTTATAAATTTCAGGTTATACTCCACACTGAGGAAATACAAGAGAGAAACTCAGACAGGACAGGAGCTAGAGACCATGGAGGGGAGGTGCCTAATGGCTTGCTCCTCCCGGCTTGTGGTTTGCTTAGCCTGCATTCTTATAGCACCTAGGACACCAGCCCAGGGGGTGGCACAACCCACAATGAGCTGGGCCCTCCCACATCAATCACTAATATAAAAATTTTCTGCACGATTGCTCGCAGGCCCATTTTGTGGAAGGGTTTTCTCAATTGATATTCTCTTTTCACAGATGATCCAGGCCTGAGACAAATAGGTATAAAACTAGACAGTATAATCCAGCTTTCTACTTTTCTACGTCTAGTAATGGCATCAAATTATGAATCCATTGATGGATTAACCCATCATTGAAGTCAGAGTCTTCATAACCTAATCATCTCACAGAAACTTTACCTATGAACAGCACTACACTGAGAGCCATGCCTTCTACCCATAAGCCTATGGGGAGATACTTAATATCCAAATATTTTGGTGCCTTTAAAATTTTTAAATATATAAAATTATATATATATAATTTATTATATGTATTATATTCATATATATGTTCATATATATATATGTATGTATGTATATGAATGTGTGAACAGTGTGATTGCTTAGTGGGTAAAGATGGCAGTTGCCAAACCTGAAGACCTGATCTAATTTCCTGAGATCCACATGGTGGACAGAGAGAACCTTCATAAATTTTCTTCTGATCTCACATGTATACCACATGTCAACATATTCCCTTAACTACAAACAAGTAATTGCAATAAAATTAACTCAAAAATATCTTGCTGGTACTAAAGAGAAAGGTGGGCTTTGATAAGGGTCTTCCATCTCAGTCAAATGGGTTTTTGAATGAAGTCATCTTGCTTGAACAATATGGCTTTTTGCTTATTTGTTAAGCACTAAGAAGATGGGCTTGGGTACAACAACAATAGTTGTCTGGAAAAAATAAACAGAATAACAATGAGATAGCAGAATCTTTGAACAGTAATTCAGTTTTAATACTGAAAAGGTTTGCCAGAATAAAGATGGAAGACAGATAAATGGTTCCTGTGATGCAGTCAAATGGCAGCAGAAACCTGAACCAAGGGCAAATAGGGACCAACATATTCAGGAAAAATATAGGGCTGAAGGAGAGGAGAAGGGGAAGGGGAGGGAGGGAAATAGGGACAGGGGGAGAGAAGGAGAGAATGCCAGAGGTTTTCCAAAGAGAGTTAAGAACTGGTGTATTAACAAGTTCAAAAGGACAGAGGGGTGCGAGTTCCAGGGTGGCTGGTGAGCATGTGTTGGGGGTATCAATAGGAGGTGCTGCAGTCAAGAGACTTGGAACTTCTTCAGAGCCAGGCATCTGTTGAGGGGCACAACCACAGGAAAGAAGAATTGTTATGGGACCAGTGGAAAGACACTCTAGCCAAGCAGTGCTGCGTGAAGAGGGAGTAAGGGAAAAATAGGCAGAGACGGTGCTGGTATTAGATAGATCATGCCGGGACTGTGAAGTCCACTACCTGTTAGGCATGAAGTCAGTGCTTGAAGTTCACTTGCAGTTGAGAAGATTAATGGATACACTGCCCAATGGGCATGATGTATGTGTGAGTCATGGTTCTGTAGAGGAACATAACTGATAGAATAAACAGGTTGGATTTTTTTAGAGTGGCTTTCAGTTTATGGTCCGACTACTCCAACAATGGCTGTCTCCTGATTGAAAGTCCAAGAATGCAGTAGTTGTTCATGCCATGAGGCTAGCTTTCTCAGCTCGCCTTTAGCATGCTCCAGAATCCTGAACAAGTAGGCTCTAATGCTAGTGAGAGAATGAACTTGCCAGCAAGAGCATAGGCAAACAGACCAAGAGCAAGTTATTTCTTCTTCCATGTTCTTCATATACACTACCAGCAGAAGGTATGTCCCAGATTCAAAGTAGGTTTTGCCACCTCAAAAAATCTGGATGTAGGGCAAGTATTCTCACCTCAACTGATTCAGTCAGGAAAAGCCCCCACAGTTATACCCAACAGCTTGTGTTTTAATGAATTAGTAAAGTTGACAACCAAGAATAGCCATCATGTGTGTCTGGCCAATTTATGGGATTTTTTAGCTTAACAGGGACAATGTATGCTGATTTTCTTATTCAACTCAATGAAATCAAAAGAACGAGCTGCACAGTTCTTCTCTTTGGTTTTGGGTCCTTTCTAGCACCTAATGACCCATTAAAAAGGCAGACATCAGCAGAGATTCAGTGTAAGAAGTCAGGCAGTAACGGTATCAAGGAGAACAAATCACAATAAAACGAGCAAACACATAGGGAGAGGTTAAATCCACATGGAATCATTCATTAGTAAGTCATATGTCTATTCACTTGCTAGCCATTATGCAAGGTTCAGTGATATTTATTAGTGAGGCAAAGATGACTAAGATTAAGGAGACTGAGAATGCTTCATGAATAAACATTCTGCAGGTGAAGGTTTACCCATGGGGTCAAAAGCTATGTGGCCTAACGCAGGACACTTAGCATATTTGCGCAGTACCTCATAGTGTAACTTATTTAGTAGAAGATTCTGGAATGCAAGTGAGAAAAGAAGGAAAAAAACAAATCCAGAGAGGTGATATTGATTAGCAGAATCTAAGGCTGCACTGCATTCAAAATCAGCAACCACTGTGGCAAGGAATGAATCCAAACAACAGATGAGGTGGTTCAAAAAACAGCAAAATTCAGGTAAAGACTACATTTCTAAGACTCATTTATAGAAATGATGATTGCATGCAGTAAGGGTAGACAGTATGGTTTTAAACAGTTGATAGATGCTTCCTCAGGAGTTTGTTCCTGGAATTGGAAATGTGGAAGGACAGCAAGAAGATGTAGGTATAAAGGGAATGCTATCAGAGACAAATGTGAAACTCGCTGTATTTATGCTTTAACCTTCAGGACATTACCAAGGAGGAATAAATGTTTGGAATGTGAGGAACACATTAAGACTTTATGGGAAGACAGATGAGATGGAACAGTTCCAAAGTCAAATCAACAAGAGTGGTAAATATCAGTTGTATGCTTAGAAATTTTATCCATAGTACAAGTTACAAATGGAACTCATTACATAGAAATTTATTTTAAGACTTAATTTACAAGAAAGTTCACATAGAAGATGCAGGGAGAATGAACTATGATTAATGTAACGGAGGACTCAACAGGGCAGCCATGTTGGGGGCAGGTAAGGTACTCACAAGAGAATTCAAAGTCAGTGTCAAAGAGCAGAGTCAGTGTCATTTGACAAGAATGGAAGAATCACTATGTGATGTTCAGGTGGACCTCACACTGAAGGAGTCCCTGTATGGTGACATATGACAGAGGAAGACCTACCAACGAACTACCAGGAGAGACAACCAGGAGACTGCATCCTCAGAGTCAGTCGTAGACAGCCCCCAGAGTCTATATGATTCCTTTCCAGGTTTCAGCAATGTTGGCACCCACGGAAGAGGCATGATTTTCTTCACACTCCATACCTACATTTCATTAGAATTTATCCCCATAGGCCATATCTAGTCCCTCTCTAATCCCTCCTCTCTCCTACCAGTCCCCTTCTTCATCCCAAGTTTCCTCTCCTAATTTAACAGCATCAATTCCATTGTTCCTTATTGTTCATCTCTTTAAGCTTCTTTGAACAGTTTTCAATTTCTCTCCTAAGATTTTCTGACTGGTAACCCAAGAGGCACATGTAACCATGGAGAGCTAATACTGTGGCCTAACACAAAATTATGAACTTTCTAAAGATATTGTGGTGTTCTGTGCACATTTTTGGAGTGTGAGCTTTGTAGATATCACTGTTGTGCCTTGGTGTGAAAAGGTTGGATATACTTTGAGATGTTCACACTTAAGCTCTGTCAGTTCCTTGCCATAATGATCTGTCAAGTTCTCTGAATTCCACTTATGTATGAATTTCTGATCTACTATAAAGGCAGTTAACTTTTGGATTTCCTCATCTTCAATGGATTTCATGCCAGGTCCCAATTTAGCAGAAGAAGGCTCAGTAGAAGTGGTTTGGTCTTCCGGGTAGTTGTTGGGGCCTTGTTGGGTACTCTCCTGGGAAGCTAGGGCCTTGTCAGGCACCAATCTGAAAGTATATGCTTCCCCACAGGAAGGTGTGGGCTATGTCAGTTTCTGGGAAGAAAAGTGTGAAATACAATATGGTATAGGATCTGTTCCACAGGATATCCCAGAGAGGTGGGAGAAAGTATTATTTCCACCACCAAGCATTACAGCCCTTATACTAAGCATACAGGAGAGAAAATCCTCTCTGCGATGTAAGGAAAAACCACCCCTCTATTAGCTAACCCCCCAGCACAGATCTGGGCAGCTTCAAGAAGCTCAGAGTGACTTCAGGACTGCAACATAGTTTGGGTGAATCTGCTGACTGCTTTGGGAGCAGTCAGCAACCACTTGCTGGAGGTAAGCACTGAGGTGGATGGTGTGGGGGAATAGAGGCAGTTCAGGGTAGTCTCTCTTGACTAGGGCATAACTGGAGGCTGCTTTGGGAACAGCCAGCAACCCAGTGCAGGAAACCACATGGGTGCAGGAGAAACAGTGGAAGTTGGGTACCTCAGCGAACTTCAGAAGAGGCTACCAAGGTGGCTGTGTTAATGAGGCATTGAGCTGGGAGCTTGTCCCCCAGACACTCCAAAGTGAACTCTGGCTGCCAGCAGCTGGAGCTTGGCTTAGGAAGGGGCACCTATCGATGAATTCTTCTGGGAGGGAGAATTCCTTCCTTCCTAAGCCCAAAACAAACAGCAAGTCTCAGACAGTCATGGTGGAGGAATGGAGAGAGTTTATTTCATGAACATGGACATTATAAACCTTGGGCAGTGGGAGGGCTTGGGGGATGAATGTGTTTTATTCGCTGGGGCTGGAAGTGCTGGAATACTCCACTTACATGCAGCATCACAGACCCATCTTAAGAAGGGGAATGCAGTGCCTAATTATCCTATGGGCAGCAGAGGTGGAGGAAGAACTCCAGGCATGTTAGAGACATGAACAAAGGTCATTGATTGGAAGTTTAAGGCACTTAAGATAGCTCATCAGCAAGGGAAGGTAGTTCCAGTTGCTTATTGAATAGGTTTCTTATTGGGAGAAAGAGTTGTACCAGTAATCTCCTTGAAGGCTATGTGAAATTCCTCAAATAGAGGATCTAAGATTTCCCCAGATCAGGTGGAGAGGAGGGAATCCTGCTGAGAAAGGGGGTCTGCCATTTATCTCCTGAGCTCAGGGACTTTGGGGTACAGCTTTTTAAATGTCAGGCTTCAACCTTAGCAGTAGAATTTCCCAACATATGTGTTTGGTTATTTTGTACCGAATATTTTTTAATATAATATCTGTGATTAAATAAGGCATGGAATCTGCTAGTTATGTGCTCAAAGTCAGTGTTCAAGCTAGAAATACCCAGTAGCCTGGTGCTGTCCTATGCCATCTTGCCTGATTGAAGGTCTAAGATAATTATGACTTGAAATACTGATTTTAATTTTAACTTTGCTGAGAAGTTGAATAACATTTTTAAATAAAAATAATCCAAAGTTAGGAAGTGATTTTTCTCATATTAAAATAGTAACAAATATACTTAAGAAATTTTAAAGGAAAGCTAATTTTGTTACTTTTTAAATAAAATTCTATCCAGCAGTTATATACCTAATGGAACCACAATGCCTGGAATGTTCCTCTACAGACCAATGAAAGATGCCTTGTTCCTCATTGTGTCCTGTATTATTGTTACAATGTTAATATCTTACATTTCTACTAATTGGAAACGATACATGAAAAGTGGCCAGAGTTCAACTCTATTTTCTATTATGAAATCTTGACTAAGTGACTCAGATTTATAACCCTTAAGCATTTTGTTCTCGAATATGTTGGCCTTGGCTTGTGTGGTGTCTGTGTCAGCTGACTGTGATCATCAAATAGTCTTGGCGATGACTGACTTCACTATTCTTTGTGGCCATCAGCAGTCAGTTTTGTATCTGCTTTCTGAAGGTACTTGTCCCAGTCTCTGAAATGTTATTTTGGTGAGAGTGGCTCCATATTCTGTCTCAATATTTTAGCATTTTCTTTAAGAAGCACAGGCCTGAAGAACTTCATGATAGGAGAGCAGATTAGAACTCATCAGGAAGCGTCTCCTGTCTCAGCCGTGGGCTACGGAAAGAACTCCACTAACCTGCTCTAAGAGTTAGCTAACAAGATAGGGAAAGCATGGGGAAACACCAGAGACACAGATGTTGTAATCCAATTGTAAAATCCAGCTTCTCTTCAGAGTTTGAGAATAAGATATAAAAATGGGATAGAAAGCAGTGTCGTGGTGAGACTTCTGCAATTTAAACAGGGCTCTCCAGGTTAGTGGCTGTGGATCTAGAATACGGTGTCTAAACCATCTAAGGATGAGTCTCTGTGTCAGCAAAATTTGATAATAATAATCAACTTTATAATGCTGCTTTGTATGTAAGAATGCAAGTGAATGGTATAATGTGCTGCAGGTGTGGACTCTCAGAGCTATTACTGTTGTGCATAACATACGCACTGTAGGTGTGGACTCTCAGAACTACTTGGTATTGTGTATAACTTATGCACTGTGAGCACGGAGAGCAATTGCCTGTTTGATACACTTTACAGCTTCACAAGCCAAAATGCTATTTTAAAAGTTATTTTAGATATAAATTTATTTACTTAGAAGTATGCATACAGTTTTTCACAAGCTGATCTCTTTCTTCTAGGTATTTCAGCATGGACTTCATGGAACCTGACTCTCACAAGGTCAGCAGAGAAGAGGAATTTGTTAGATGACACGTTATAGAAACGGTGCCTGGGCACAGGCGGGTTAACAGCTCGGGTCCTACCAAGTGTTGGAACTCTGCAGCTGGGGCTCTTCTGGGTGTCTCTTGTGGTGAGGACTGGTTTATGTACTCACATGAACCAGGATTTATTTATATGTAGGCTCTCCAACGAGGAGACCTGTCTTTGAGCATGGCAGCTGGCTCCAGCCAAAGGCAGTGTCCCGAGATGACTTAGAGTTGAGCATTACCATGTAGCAGCTGCGAGTACAAATGCTTCAGAACTTAAGAGGTCTGAGAAGCTCACAGCACCAGCCCACGTTTGCCCTTCCCATTGGCTCTCTGTTTTGGAGATCCTTCAGAAACATTATTCTGTGTTGTTTTCAGTTGCCATCAGTGGTTGTTTCCCAGAATTCATGGAAAGACCTTTTAAGATATCTGCTCTTTACCTGAATCTTATGGGATTTGGGTGCAATGGCTTTATGTGAAAACTTAAACCAATGCACATGACGTCCTGGGTATTGACAGGTAATCTAATCTCAAATAAAATGAACTTTACAAAGTAAGTAAAACCTTACCAAGGGGCCTGACTTTCCCAGCTTGCGTCTATTAATACCCACCAGGAACTTTGTTTCCAGAATATTGGGAGCTTGAAAGTAAGGATCAGGATGGGTATATTATGAAGATAGATTGTAGACATGCATAGAATTTTCAAAGAATAAATAAAAATATTTAGAAAAGAAGCTTAAAGGTATAAATAAAAGAAAAGTTAGGGGTTAGAAATTAACTCATGGAAATAAATGCTCATGAACAAACTAAATAAGCTCTCTCAAGACAGTGAGAGGTGGATCACCACACTGTGGACAGACATAAGTGTTGGTTGAGTTTTAATTACAAGAAGAAATGTAGCACCAGTTAAGAGGTTGTGGTGAAAACTCTGTCAGCCTGAAGCCAGTTCTGGATTTGTTTGCTGTATTTGGACAACACTGAGAGAAGGAAATAGTCAGGAATACAGCTGACGACTATCTCGCCACACTCCCAGGAGGAGTTGAGAACACAGCGACCAGTCTACCTCCAGGACTCCAGAGGACGCGTGCTCTCTAGAACACAGTCACTGCTGTGATTTAACTGTCACTTCACTTCACTTTCCACACTTCGGTAGTTTGAGAGTAGCTGTGACGTCTTGGGTTTAGAATGCATTCCTTGACGGAGTTGTGGTGGTCAGTGAGTGAAGTCCTGTTAGGCTCACACGGAGCCTGTAGATAAATGCTGTGGACAGCTTCTCAGAAGATATAAGCTTTCTTGTCACTATAATTCCCTGTGTCAACTTAGCTAATATGGGTAAACCAGAACAGGAATATTTTTCATAGGAAAGGTCAAGAGTGTGTGTGTGTGTTTGTATTTGTGTCTTTCTGTTTGTGTGGGTCTATGTGTGTGTGGAGGGAGGGTGTGAGTGTGTATGTGTGTTTGTGTGTGTATGTAGTCATGGATCTATGTATGTTTGCTATAAGATAGCAGTAGAAAAAAAGATTAATATTTACTAAAATTTTTAAAAATCCCATTTGGGGTGATTTCAGCACATTTGTTCATCAAGTCAGTAAAATTACATGATACATGATACATATGATTTTTCCTGATATACCCAGTGTGAGATGGAGAAAAGTCTGATTTCTACAACACAGAGACACTGGTTCATGTCTGTGGATATGTAGGTTCATATATCCTCAATTAGCCCTCCATTATCCCCCTCACTCCCTTCCACTCCCACAAATCTTCCTACTTCTCAGCTCATCCTTTTCTACTTTGGGATGGCAGTGTTTGGTTGTTGGACCTGTTGAGTTCAGTCAGCCCTGATCACATGGTAATGGGCTAGTGTTTCTCCCTGTTCAACTAAAAGAAATCTTAGTTTCCTTGTTCATTTAGTTGTTTTATATGAAGCAGACTTTATTACCTTTCTGCCTTGTATACTGGCCAAGCATCAATTCATGTTAATTAAAAATAAATAGGACTTACTTTATAGGAAGAAGGCCTAAGAACTGTGCAGCTAACTACTGTGCCAACTAATTGTAACTCTGACCTAACATAAGAACATGTTGTGTATTACCCTGGTGTTGTGTGTTACCCCGAAAGCGCTCATTCTGTAACGTACTTAGGCTCTTTACAATGTCTAGTCACCGGTCACTCTACTCAGGGTTGCAGGCTGGTGATCCACAGGGTCAAATGTATTTCATGTTGTTTCCTATGACCAGTGAGTCCATTAGTCAGTGATTATCACAGAAGCAGCACTCACATGCTATTCTCATCTGTGTTTGTGTCTCTACACTGCAAAGGTCTTCTGGTTTAATATTTGGGATTAGTTTCTGAAATAGCACAGACAAGCTAAGTGTTCAGACTGAAATTGTCCTAAATCAGATAGGATGGGATAAAAAGCAGCTGAAATATTCTAGGCTGTCCTTCAAGCTCCAGGGACCCCAAGGATATATCCCAAAGTCCAGTCTTTCTCTTAATATGCCGAATGTATTGCTTTTGTTGGCAATTTTCATATCCAGGTTTATGACCCTACTATTTGTGTTTATTGTTATTGTTCTATTTTTTGTGATGATGATAAGAAAACTGGTCCAAGCCCCCTGGCTGCTTCTGGCTGCAGTCATCGAGTGGATGCAGCTCCCCTTGGCTGGGTCTCTGCCTTGCCAGTCTTTTCCTGGATACCTGATTCCCGAGCAGATGCTCTTTTTAATTTCATCGCATGTTAATTTTAAATATTTATTCATTGAATGTTTCCAGTCTCCTGCAAACGAGGAGGTGACTTTTGTTCCACATCCTCAGGGCTCATTACACTGTTGCCTCACGGCTGTCTCTTTCAAAGGATGGTTAGCTCAGAGGCGGTGACTGGAGTGGATGCACTGAACCTAATGCCTTCGGAGCACATAGTGACTTTTGACTGAAAGAGTGAGCTACAGTGGAACACAACTGAACAGTTGTTATGCTCATGGCTATAAATGAAAGAAGAGAATCAACAGAGAACGCACTGCTACTTTCTCACTAGTTTGCAGAGGGTTTCACAGAATTATCATTTTATGGGCAATATGGTTTGCCTAGTTGGTCTCTTCAGCAGCACTGCCTCCCTGCAAAGCAGTTAGATCACCAAAGGCCAGCTGCTCCTGTTCTCTCCTTGTTTGTATGGCCACTCTTGATCTCTCGTTTGTGGCTGTCCACCCATGGCCATGTTTGGACTAAGGCTTCTTTCCTTCTCTCCATTTCCGGTGGTTCAGTACAGTGTTCTTATCTTCACTCTGGTCTTAATTCGTTTTCATTCCATCCACCTCTCTGCCCGTACAAAGCTTTTACTATCAGTCCCCTGACTTAGCTTCTTATAGCAAATACTACCTGTTCTTGGTTTGACTGGGATTTCTTTGCTTGTGTATTTGTTCTTAGCAAGTGTGAAGCTCCAGCTGAGCATCTGTGGAAATGCTCGCAACTTTCAAACCAAAATATCAGATAGATGGGTCTTAATATGTACATTACCACACAATGATTTACTTAGGCATTAGCCTCTATTCTGAAGAAAACAAAGAAATGACAAACCAGTGACTACCTGGACAGTTCCCATTTTCTCTCCACACATTCCAGCATCAGTCTTCAGCCTTTTGGTCCTGTTTCTCTGACAGACATTTATTGTAGAGCATGGATTATGAAGGACTAACCTCCCTGTCTTGGCAGAGCTAGGCTGTCGACTTCCCTGCTACCAAGTTTTGTCCTTTTTGGACAGCAGTCTGTCTGCAGTTGAAGCAAGGAGTTTTTACATGCCAAGAGATAGGCTTGCCACTAATTCAACCATCTCACACTGGAGATTCTTCGATGCTTATCTTCTACTTGGAGTAGAATAGGGGGTGCTGTCAGGAGCTGATATGTCACGATATCAAAAAAAATCTTAATTTAAGACTACATCTTTGAATGCCATATTCTGCAGATCTCTAGGGGTTTTTGAAGATGCCCTATCTATCTCTTATATTTAGATAAGTAAATGTTGCTTGTCTCTTAACAACCTGATTACTGAGTAGCTTAGAGAATATCTGTGGTAGACTGTCATAGTAACTAACAAGGTGACATGCATGCATGACAAGAAGTTTGTTTTTCTTAACTACCCTAAACAGTTTAAGACGGTTGGTATCAAGAGGTCAGAGCTTCAATTTTCATTTTTAAGTATCTCTAGGTACGATACCATTAGGAAGCGTTACCTTTAATTTTGTATCAATATACAAAGATCTATTCAAATGTGGCTAAATATACTCTTAATTTTGTATCAATATACAAAGATCAATGCCTATGTGGCCCAATACAATCTTAATATTGTGTCCATATACAAGGGTCAATACCATTGTGGCCGACTATAATCTTAATTTTGTATCAATATACAAATATCAATACCAACGTAGTCCAATACAATCTTATTTTTGCACAATAAACAATGGTCAATACCACTTTAGCCAAATATACTACTAATTTTGTATCAATATACAAAGGTATAAGGGCATATTCAATAACCTGACCCTTCTTGGTCCTTCCTGTGCTATGTCTATGTCTCAATTTTTCTCAAGTCCGTGTATTCCTACATAGGAGATAAAGAAGGATACAGAAAAGGGAAAGAAGGAATACCCTGGGTCTAACCTCCAAAACCCATTAAACAGGACCATTTAACAACTTGTAATCTCTTCCCCTAAATAACAGAGTTTTCAGTTGTCCTTCAAATAACCAAAAAAGGGGGGGGCGGAGAAACACCCTCCCACCCTCTGGGTATGGGACCTCGCTCTCTTAAAATGACTTCCTGCTGGTTTGGGTCATAGTAAACTTGTTTGGGGCCCGAACCAAAATGGAAAAACGGTTAAAAATGTTAGTACAATCCTTTTATGTCCAGTCCTTCTGTTCTCAGCTGTTTAGATGTCCTAAGGAGTTTGTAGGCAGAAGCTGAACTTCCAGGCTTTACTGAGGTTCTGGCTGGGGCATTGTGTAGAGCTGAACAGTCTTAGCGATATTGAGTTGTTGTGGTTGTAGGCTTTTGATGGAGACAGCTATTGAGGGAGTCTGTCAGGCTGAATCATCTGGGTCACTTGTCTTCTTTTGGTGTCTGATTCTGTTTTCTGCTGAGGTTTCCATTGTCCAGTTGTCCCTGGGTTCCTTGAATGGATGCTTTGATTCTCCTGGAAAGATAAGAACAGAGCCCTGCCCTAATCCTCACTCAGGGACAATCACCCTCTTTTTTTTGGGGGGGGGGTAGGTAATATTTCTCCTGAAGCAAATTTGGCTTTTTGACAATATATAAAGTGTTATCTTTCAATCTGGTTTAACAAAGAAATTATTTTGTTATTTTGGAGCTAAACCAGCTTTAGTGTATATATTTTGAGATCTTGAAGGACAATTTGTTTGTATTGAGTGGGCCTTTTGTAAGTAGCTTTTAAACTTAGGTCCTTCCAAATCCTATGTGTGTGTCTCTGCATTCTAATTATTGGGATAGAGACCTGCGGTTCCCATCTGAAGGGATTAAAGATGTGTTTCACCACTCCTGAATCGAAGTTTTTCTCTATTTAGAGTTTGTTTTGTATCAGGCTGACCTTGAGCTCTGAGATCTGCCTGCTTCTGTCTCTAGTGTGTTGGGGTTAAGGGTGTACTCTTCTTGAATGATGGGATTAAGGGTGTGTACCCTCACCGCCCTGTTCCGTGTAACTCTAGAATTTATAAGTCCACTAACTCTATGGTGCTCCTCCCGTCTCTACTGAAGTTAAAGGCATGGGTTAACACCACATTTCTCCTGTATTTTAACTTAGCTCTACGTTTTTTCGACACTTGGAGGTTTATAAAACCAGGTTGAACGGCTGTATCCTTTATTTTATTTACAGTGTTTTAACGTTGTTACCTGCTTTTTTAAAATTAATAAATTTATTTGTTTGTTGCTACAGGTTACATCCTTAACTTATTGTCCTCTTTTCCCGCTTCCCAGCCCCACCCTCCCATGCTCTACCCCCTGACCCTTCCGTCTTGTTCCTCTGGGGTGGAGTGTCCCTGCATAACAGTCTCTCACCACAGATCAGGAGTCATATGAGGGCCAAGAGCCTCTTCATACACCGGAGGCCTACAAGGCAGTACTGCCAGTGAAAGGTGTCTCCTTGCTACTGGGGGAATACTAAAAAAAGACCAACAGACACACAAACCCACAAAAACAAAGTTTCTAAGTTAACCGGAAATCAAGTTGCTAAGAGTCAAGCAACATTTTCTTTTCCAAATATTCAGAGATAGATAGGTGTTCTTCAAAAATATCAAGAGATCTGTAGATTTCTTTAATCATTTTTAGTTGATTCTTATAGATGGTAAGAGATGGGAGTCAAGTTACATTCTTCTTCATATTAATACCAGAATTTCTGAGCATTGTGTGTTGAAAGACTATGTGGTCTTCAGTGTGAATTCTTGCCTCCTCTTTCGAAATTCCCTTGGTAAGGGATGAAGCTGAAGCTCAGTGGCATTATACAGAGTTCCAGGTTCAATCTTCGGCATTGTATACACAAACACACTCACACACGTATACACACACATATACACACACTCACATACACACACATATACACACACAGACACACACTCACACACAAATAC
>CAJQZJ010033200.1:2445363-2459195 GCA_907164525.1 Lophiomys imhausi | reverse complement strand
ATACACACACTCACACACAAATACACACACATATACACACACTCACAGACACACACTCACACATACATACACACACTCACATGCACATACACACACACCCTACACACCCTACAAATTAGAATCAATGTTTCAAGTTATTTTTGGATTCTGCATTCTGTCCTGTTGTTCAGTGACTGTTTTCCTGCCAATGTCTTGTTATTTTGAATTTGAAATCAGGTGGTATAATGATTCTCATTTTTTGTTTGCTTACTTCCTGGATCTCTTTTTTGAGCTAATTTTCAGTGTATAAATGTGCTTTGGGGATTGTGTGGATTTCATGTCCTGGGCCATTACTGACTTTGTTTAATATCATTCAGGTTCACTGTTAGTACCCAGAAGCACATATTACAGAAGAGATAGAGAGTGCAGATTGAGATAAAACATTCAAGTTAGAAGATGGAGGTAAAAATACACTATTTTATTTCTCCCTTGAAATAGAATTGCTTGATTATGACAATCTTTTTTAATTAAAAGGTATTTTTAGCAAGTCTTTTGATGATCACAAGATAAAAAATATAATATATACAGTAAAAATAAAACTCAAACACAAAGAATCAATGTTCACCAGAGAGAAAATCACTGAACCTCAAGAAAAAGACAGGGGAGAAGACACAAATGAACCCCCTGCAGGAAAAACAGGAAACAATCACCATCCCATGGTTTAGTCTCTACCAAAAAGAATTCCTTTAATATAAACAGTTTAAATTTTCCAAATAAGTGGCTTGGGGGGAAGGAACACATAGAAATGGAAGACTCAATGTTATGCAGTCTAAGAAGATACGTCTTTTACTTTTTTATTTGTTTCTTCAGATTACATCTCCATCATATTGTCCGCTTTCCCCACTTCCCAGGCACTCCCCCCCACCCTCTACCCCCTAACCCTTCCATCCCACTCTCTGGAGTGGAGTATCCCTACATTACAGCCCCCGGCTTCAGTTCAGAAGTCATATGAGGGCCAAGAGCCTCCTCATACACTGGGGGCTTACAAGGCAGTACCATCAGTGAAAAGGGTCTCATTGCCAGGGAGAGAAAACTAAAAAAAAAAAAAAAAAACACACACAAACAAACAAAAAAGTCTATGTCCATGTTCCCTTTGGTGCGTTGGTTGTAGTATAAATATCCTGTACTACATAGCTAAAATCTGACTATAAGTGAATAGAGGCCATGTGAATCCTTCTGAGTCTTAGTAAGCGCACCCATGATGAGCCTCTCTAGTTCCATCCATTTGGCTGCAAATTACATGATTTCATTGTTTCTGATAGCAGAGTAGTATTCCATTGTGTAGATGTATCACAGTTTTTTAATCCATTCTTCGGTTGAGGGACATCTGGGTTGTTTCCAGTTTCTAGCTATTACAAATAAGGCTGCTATAAACATAGATGAGGAAACTTCCTTGTGATTTGGTATGGAGTCATTTGGATGTATACCCTGAAATGGTATGGCTGGGTCCTGAGGTAAAGCTATTCCAAGATTTCTAAGATATCGCCATACTGACCTCCATAGTGGTTGCACAAGCCTGCACTCCCACCAGCAGTGGAGGAGGGTTCCCCTTTCTCCACACCCTCGCCAGCATGTGCTATCATTTGAGGTTTTGATCTTAGCCATTCTGACAGGTGTGAGATGGAATCTCAGAGCTGTCTTGAGTTGCATTTCTCTGATGATTAAGGATGTTGAGCATTTCTTCAAGTGTCTCTTGGCCTTTAGGAACTCCTCCTTTGTGAATTCTCTGTTTAGCTCTTTTCCCCATTTTTTAATTGGATTATTTGGTTTCTTAGCATTTAATTTCTTGAATTCTTTGTAAATTTTGGATACTAGCCCGTTGTCAGATGTGGGGTTGGTGAAGATTTTTCCCAGTCTATAGGCTGCCATTTTTTTCGAATGACAGTTTCTTTTGCCTTACAGAAGCTTTTCAGTTTCATGAGGTCCCATTTATTAATTGTTGGTCCTAGGTTCTGAGCTGTTCAGGAAGTTGTCACCTGTGCCAATGATTTCAAGGGTTTTTGCCACTTTCTCTTCTAGTAGATTTAGTGTGATCGGGCTTATGTTAAGGTCTTTGATCCACTTGGATTTAAGTTTTGTACAAGGTGATAAGTATGGGTCAAATTTTATTATTTTACAAGTGGACATCCAGTTGGACCAGCACCATTTGTTGAAGAAGCTGTCCTTCTTCCATTGTGCGGTTTTGGCTTCTTTGTCAAAAATTAGGTGGCCACAGGTGTGTGGGTCCATTTCTGGGTCTTCAATTTGATTCCATTGACCTACTGGTCTGTTCTATACCAGTACCATGCTGGTTTTACTACTATTTCTCTGTAGTACAGCTTGAAATCTGGGATGGTGATACCTCCAGATGTTTTTTTTTTTTTTAATTGTACAAGATTGATTTAGCTATTCTGGGTAGTTTGTTGTTCCATATGAAATTGGGAATAGCTTTTTCCAGGATTATAAAGAATTGTGTTGGTATTTTGATAGAAATTGCATTGAATCTATATATTGCTTTTGGTAGGATGGCCGTTTTTTATTATGTTGATCCTACCTATCCATGAGCATGGGAGATCTTTCCATCTTCTAAAGGCCTCTTCCATTTCTTTCTTCAAGGGCTTGACGTTCTTATTGTACAGGTCCTTTACTTGATTGGTTAGAGTTACCCCAGGTATTTTATGTTGTTTGTGGCTATTGAGAAGGGGGTTGTTTCCCTTATTTCTTTCTCAGCCCATTTGTTTGTTGTATGAAGAAGGGCTTCTGATTTTTTAAAATTAATTTTGCATCCAGCCACCTTGCTGAAGGTCATTATCAGCTGTATGAGTTCTCTGGTGGAATTTTTGGGGTCGCTTATGTATACTATCATATCATTTGCAAATAGGAATAATTTGACTTCTTTGTTCCCAATGTTTATCCCCTTGATCTCCTTTAGTTGTCTTATTTCTCTAGCAAGAACTTTAAGTACTATATTGAAGATATATGGTGAAAGTGGACATCCTTGTCTTGTCCCTGAGTTTAGAGGAAATGCTTCAAGTTTCTCTCCATTTAATTTGATGTTGGCCACTGGCTTGCTGTATATTGCCTTTATTATTTCTAGGTACCGTACTTGTATGCCCATTCTTTCCAGAACCTTTAGCATGCAGGGGTGTTGGATTTTGTCAAATGCTTTTTCTGCATCTAGCAAGATTATCATGTGTTTTTTTTTCCTTCATCTTGTTTATATGGTGAATTACGTTGACAGACTTTCATATGTTGAACTATCTCTGCATTCCTGGGATGAAGCCTACTTGATCATGGTGTATGATACTTTTGACATGTTCTTGAATTTGGTTTGCTAGTATTTTATTAAGTATTTTTGCATCAATGTTCATGAGGGAGATTGATCTGAAGTTCTCTTTCTTTTTGGGTCTTTGTGTGTTTTAGGAATCAGGGTGACTGTGGTCTCATAGAATGAGTTTGGCAGTGTTCTTTCTGATTCTATTTTGTGAAAGAGTTTGAAGAGTATTGGTTTTAGCTCTTCTTTGAAGGTCTGGTAGAATTCTGAGCTAAAACCATCTGGCCCTCGGCTTTTTTTAGCTGGGAGGTTTTTAATTCCATAGGGGTTATAGGACTGTTTAATCTGTTAATCTGATCTTGATTTAGCTTTGGTAGGTGGAATCTATCAAGAAAATTGTCCATTTAACTTAAGTTTTAATTTCATGGAGTATAGATTTTTAAAGTAGGATCCAAATAATCTCTGGATTTCCTCAATGTCTGTTGTTATTTCTCCCTTTTCATTTCTGATTTTGTTGACTTGGGTTTTTCCCTCTGCCTTTTAGTTAATTTGGCTAAGGGTTTGTCTATTTTGTTGATTTTCTTGAAGAACCAACGCTTGGTTTCATTGATTCTTTATATAGTTCTTTTTGTTTCTAAGTTGTTGATTTCAGCCCTAAGTTTGATGGTTTCCTGCCTTCTGCTCCTTTTGGGATTGTTTGCTTCTTTTTTTTCCAATTCACCCAGTTTAGCTGTTAATTCGCTAACATGAGCTGTCACAATTTTCTTTTTGAAGCAACTTAGTGCTATGAACTTTCCTCATAGCACAGCTTTCATTGTGTCCCATAGATTTGGGTATGTTGTGTCTTCATTTTTGTTGGATTTTAAGAAGTCTTTGATTTCCTTCTTTATTTCTTCCCTGATCCAGTAGTCATCTAGTAAAGAGTTGTTAACTTTCCATGTGTGTGTAGGCGGTCTGATAAGATACAAGGGGTTATTTCAATTTTCTTGTATCTGTTGAGACTATCTTTGCGTCCAACTATATGGTCGATTTTGGAGAAGGTTCCATGAGGTGCTGAGAAGAAGGTGTATTCCTTTGTGTTTGGGTGAAACGTTCTGTAGATATCTGTTAGGGCCATTTGGTGCATGATCTCTGTTAGAGTCAATATTTCTCTGTTTGGCTTCAGTCTTGATGATCTGTCCATTGTTGTGAGTGGGGTGTTGAAGTCTCCCACTACTAATGTGTTGTGATCGACGTGCGATTTAAGTTTTAGAAGCATTTCTTTTACAAATGTAGGTGCCTTTGTATTTGGGGCATATATGTTCAATATTGAGACGTCCTCTTGATGAATATTCCCTTTAACGAGTATATGATGCCCTTCTTTTTTTTTTTATTAACTTCAGTTAGAAGTGTATTTTGTTTGATATTAGGATGGCTACTCCAACTTGCTTCCTGGGTCCATTTGCTTGGAATACCTTTTCCCAGCCCTTTACTCTGAGATAGTGTCTATCTTTTTTAGTGATATGTGTTTCTTGTATGCAGCAAAATGATGGGTCTTGCTTATGGATCCAATCTGTAAGTCTATGTCTTTTTATTGGGGAGTTGAGTCCATTGATGTTGATGGATATTAGTGACCAAGGGTTGTTATTTCCCATTATTTTGGTATAGGTGGTTGTCCTGTGTTTCTCTTGGTTTAGTTGCTGTGGAGTTTTCTATTTCCCCTGTTTTCTTGGGTGTAGTTATCTTCTCTGGGTTGGAATTTTCCTCCTAGGATCTTCTGTAGGGCTGGGTTTGTGGGTAGATATTGTTCAAGTTTGATTTTGTCTTGGAATATCTTGTTTTCTCCATCTATGTTGATAGAGAGTTTTGCTGGATATAGTAGTCTGGCTGGGCACCTATGTTCTCTCAGGGCTTGTAGGACATCCGTCCAGGCCCTTCTAGCCTTTAAAGTTTCTGAGGAGAAGTCAGGTGCAATTCTGATGGGTCTTCCATTATATGTTACTTGACCTTTTTCTCTTACAGCTTTTAATATTCTTTCTTTGTTCTCTACGTTTGGAGTTTCAATTATTATGTGGTGAGAGGAGTTTCTTTTCTGATATAATCTGTTTGGTGTTCTGTAAGCCTCTTGGATTTTTATTTGCATCTCTTTCTTTAGGTTTGGGAAGTTTTCTTCTATGATTTTTGTTGAAGATATTTCCTGGACCTTGGAGTTGGGAGTCTTCTCTTTCCTCTATGCCTATAATTCTTAGGCTCCATTTTTCTTTGAGTCCTTGATTTCTTGGATGTTATGGGTGAGAGATTTTTTTGGCTTTCTCATTTTCTTTTTTTTTTCCTTTATTTTTTATTTCTTCAAGTTACATCTCAATTGCAGTCCCCTCCCTATTCCCCCTCCAGTCCCACCCTTCCAACCTCAACCCCCCATCCTCTTCCCTTTTTTTTTTCTTTTAAGTTTAAGGTATATCTTATTTCCTCCTAGAGTTTCCCCTTTCAGTCCAACAAATGGCTCTTTCTCTTATAATAATAAATACAATACAGTACAACAGAGGTAATTAGGCCACAGTTATGAGGGTTATATGGCTTAACGTACATTCCCAATGAACAATCCATATGTATTTGGTACCTGACTTTAACATTCTACTATCTAAACATCTCCATGAGTTTAAAGTTCTATATCTGACTCAACATTCATACTAATTGCAACACAATTTTAAAACTATCTTCTTAGATGTATAACACTCTCTTGACTCCTAAACAATTCAAAATTTAATTATGAGACTTTATCTATCTGTTCTTCAATCACCTCAGAGACCTGAGAGGGATAAATATATCTGATTTTATAGGAAGTACAGGGTCTGCAGCTTCCCAAACTAAGAAATGACATACCAGTGGCTGCCTGGACAGTTCCCATTTTCTCTCCATACATTACAGCATCGCTCTTCAGTCATTTGGCCCCACTTCTCTGACAGACATTGATTGTAGAGCAGGGGTTATGAAGGACTTACCTACCCTGTCTTGGCAGAGCTAGGCTGTCGACTTCCCTGCTTCCAGGTTTTGTCCTTTTTGGACAGCATTCTGTCTACAGTTGGAGCAAGAGGCTTTTCCTACCAAGAGATAGGCTTGCGACTAATTCAATCATCTCCCACTGGAGATTCTTCAATGCTCATCTTCTACTTGGAGGAGAGTAAGGGGTGCTGTCAGGAGTTGATATGTCTTGATATAAAAAAAATCTAAAGTTACGAAAACATCTTTGAATGCCATATTCTGCAGATCTCTTGAGGTTTTTGAAGAGGCCCTATCTATCTCTTATATTAGGGTAAGCAGATGTTGCTTGTCTCTTAGCAGGTTTATTTCTGATTAGCTTAGCAAGTAACTATAATAGGCTGTCATAGTACCTAACAGAATGACTGGCTTGCATAACCATTAGTTTGCATTTCTTAATTATCCTAAAAATTTCATGACACTTAGTAGTAAAAGGTTGAAACATCACATTTCATTTTTTTTTCTTTACCTCCTAACCCTTCCATCCCATTTCTCTGGGGTGGGGTGTCCTTATATAACAGTCCCTCATCTCAGTTGAGAGGTTGTATGAGGGCCAAGAGCCTCTTCATTCATTGGGGATCTATGAAGCAGTACCATCAGTGAAAAGTGTCTCATTGCCTGGGAGAGAGAACTACTAAACAAACAAATCAATAAGCATACAATAGATAAAAACGACTAAAAAATAGAAAAAATATAACTAATATATAAAAATAAATAAAAAATAAAAATTAAAAATAAGAAGTCTATGTCCAAGTTCCCTTTGTTGTGTTAGTTGTAGTATTGATACCGTCTACTATATAGCTAAAATCCTACTATAAGTGAATAGATGCCATATGTGTCCTTCTGAGTCTGGGTTATTTCACTCAGGATGAGCTTTTCTAGTTCCATCCATTTGGCTGCAAATTGCATAATTTCATTGTTTCTGATAGCTGAATAATATTCCATTGTGTAGATGTACCACAGTTTTTTAACCCATTCTTCAGTTGAGGGACATCTGGGTTGTTTCTAGATTCTAGCTATTACTAATAAGGCTGCTATAAACATAGATGAGGAAACTTCCTTATGATTCTGTGAAGAGGCATTTGGGTGTATACCCAGAAGT
Organism: Lophiomys imhausi; assembly: GCA_907164525.1. Taxonomy (NCBI): domain Eukaryota; kingdom Metazoa; phylum Chordata; class Mammalia; order Rodentia; family Muridae; genus Lophiomys; species Lophiomys imhausi. The sequence continues at coordinate 2,451,783 of CAJQZJ010033200.1, read as the reverse complement.
GTTATGGCTGAGTCCTGAGGCAGAGCTATTCCAAGTTTTCTAAGATATTGCCAGACTGACCTCCATAGTGGTTGCACAAGCCTGCACTCCCACCAGCATGGTATTGGTATAGAAACAGACCAGTAGATCAATGGAATCGAATTGAAGATCCAGAAATAGACCCACACACTTATGGCCACCTAATTTTTGACAAAGGAGCCAAAACGGCACAATGGAAGAAGGACAGCATGTTCAACAAATGGTGCTGGTCCAACTGGATGTCCATTTGTAAAAGAATGAAGCTAGACCCATACTTATCACCTTGTACAAAACTTAAGTCCAAGTGGATCAACGACCTTAAGATAAGGCCGGTCATACTAAATCTACTAGAAGATAAAGTGGGAGAAACCCTCGAACTAATTGGCACAGGTGACAACTTCCTGAACAGAACACCAACAGCTCAGGACTTGAGATTAACAATCAATAAATGGGACCTCATGAAACTGAAAAGCTTCTGTAAGGCAAAGGACACTGTCATTCGAACAAAACGGCAGCCTACAGACTGGGAGAAAATCTTCACCAACCCCACATCTGACAGAGGGCTAATATCCACAATCTACAAAGAACTCAAGAAATTAAATGCCAAGAAACCAAATAATCCAATCAAAAAATGGGGGACAGAGCTAAATAGAGAATTCACAAAGGAGGAATCCCTAATGGCTGAGAGACACTTGAAGAAATGCTCAGCATCCTTAATCCTCAGAGAAATGCAACTCAAGACAACTCTGAGATTTCATCTCACACCTGTCAGAATGGCTAAGATCAAAAACTCAAATGACAGCACATGCTGGCGAGGGTGTGGAGAAAGGGGTACCCTACTCCATGGCTTTCTCATTTTCTGGATTGTGTACTGATTTCTTCCATCGAATCTTCCATGCCTGAGATCTTGTCTTCCATCTCTTGTATCCTGTTTTTGATACTCATGTCTGTAGTTCCTGTTTTCTTTCCTTGATTCTCCACTTCCACTTTTAACTCTGACTGTGTTTTCTTTATTGTTTCCATTTCCATTTTTATGTCTTGAATGATTTTATTCATTTTGTACATTTCCTGCTCCAATTTGCGTGTCTTTGCCTGGAAATCATTCATTGCCTTGTCTTTTTCCTGTTCAATTTGAGCCACTTTGGGTTGGAGCTCTCTAATTGTATTATCCATTGCTTTTGCTTGTGAAATTGTGGATTCTTTGAATTTGTTCATAGATTTAAATTCTTCTTGAAAGGACTCTATCACTTTCCATAATGTAGAATTGTCATCGTTTTCATGTGTTTCAGCTGTAGTGAGGTTGTCAAGACTCGCTGTACTAGCATGGTTTGTTGGAGTCATATCTTCCTGTCTTCTGTTTTTTCTCTGACCTTTACCCATTTGGTTGTTCTTAGCTGTTTGTTCCTGGTGCCTTCTGGGTTTGGCTCCAAGGGGGTGCTTTGGTGTAGCAGTCGTATCGGTTGGTGGTCTGTCACTTTCCACTGGCTGGATGGGGCCTTGTGTGGAGGTTCTTAGTGTGTCTCCCAGAGCTCACCCCTTCCCAATTTGTTTCATTTGGGGCCTCAGGTGAGGGGATGTGGTGGGATGTGTTCCTGTAGGTTCCTGGGATCCAACTAGTCTTTGTACAGTTGATAGTGCAGGTTGGTAGGCCACAGACTGTTGGGTGGGGTTGTAGCTCCCCTGCAGCTTATGTGTCGGGACCGTGTTTGTGGTCCTCTCCAGCTGTTCTCAGGGGGTTCTCAGGGTCAATGTGCATCTAATAGCCAGAAGCACTGTGAGATAGTACAGCCCACTCCCAGGCAAGGAAGAATGGCCCAGGGTTGTTTCACTGCTCACAAGTCAGGGCTCTCTATGTTGCGCACTGAGTATTCAGCCTGCAGCAGCTCTGCTGGTGTGGTCCTATGTGCCCAGGCACAGATTCTGTGCTTTCTGGAGGTTCCAAGTTTGGGTGTTGAGGCTGCTTGCTGGAGTCTTGAAAAGACCCAACTCTACTCCCTTAAGGTCAGTCCCTCAGCAGTGTCCCCAGGCCAAAACTCACTGATCCAGAGGTGGTACTAAATATGCTTAATCTCTGGTTTCCCGCCGGAAGGGCCAGAACTCCCAAAGGAGTCTAAAATAACCTCACAATTTGCCCAGGGCTTAGACCCTGTGGAGACTAGATCTGCCTTCCAACCAGGCTGCCCACCTTTCTGGCAGTCTCACAGCCAACTCCACCTATGTCTGTATGGAGCTGGCTTTGGAGACTGGCAATTTGGGACCACTGTTTTCCATGTTCTGGTACACTGCAGATCTCCCGGAAGCATATCCTGCTGCTGAGACAAGCTGCAGTGTTTTTTTCCCTGTGTCCATAAATCCAATGGAGGGGGCCTGTATATATGTCCAACGCCCCTCTAGGGAAAGCACAAATTTGCTTGAGCTTTCTGTGAACCTGCCCAGGCAGTCCAGATCTGGACCTGCCGGGCTGTCACGCAGCGCTGTGGACCAGACCTGTGGGCTGCTGTGCCTGCCCTGCCACTGTGCTGTGGTTTCTCTAAGAGTGTATTCCGCTCCCCCGGGATCCTGGACCCTTGGTTAAATAGCGGGGACATCTGCGTGGAATCTGGGGGCCCAGGAGGCTTGTGAGTAACCTTGTCTGGAGTTTGGGTCTGCCTGCTGGGTAATTGATTAGCTCTTACCCTGAGGCTCTCCTGGTGATGATTCCCGATTCCCAGATTCAGAGGCTTCTGCCGGTCTGTTTTGCTGAGAGGACAAGAGAAGGGAGGAGAGTCCTGCCCAGGGACTTTTAATAATCCCTGGGTAGCTGGGTGAAACCCAGTGCGTTCAAATCACTCAAATTGTTGCTCATCGTCTTATAACCCTGTGGCTTTATAGCTGTTTTTCCTGGGTTCAAAATGCATCCAAGTGGGCTGCCACCATCTTGGATCCCCCAAGAAGACATGTCTTATCAGAAAGACAATGAATGAAAAATGACATTCCATGCTAATGGAAACAAAATGAGAGAAAAAGTAAATGCTTTCCATCAGATAAAATAGACTCCAGGTCAGAACTATGAATAAAGATAAACAGGGCCATCACGTGGTGTGAAGGAGTCCAGAGAGCAAGACTATGTCAGTGTAGAGAGATATACATCCACCACTGGCAAATCAGAATACATAAAGCAAACATGAAGAGAGTGAAAGACATGTGAACTCTAGTGCAGTAACAATAGAGGGACCAACATCACATTTTCTTCACTGGACTAGTCACTCAGACAGAAATGTCAGAAAGAAAGTAAAATGTTCTTAAAATAGCATCTTCACATGTTCATTAGCCAATCCTAACCTAACTACAATGACATTAGCAAAAAATATGCATCTTCCAAAAATGTACTCCACCTTCAACTTTACACTTGTTTTCTTGGTGTTGAAACAAATAATGATACTCTAATATTGAGAAAATTCAGAGATCTTGGCCTTTTCTCCCCACAAGACATATATTTGTTCTCTGGTTCATCAGAGGATTTAGCAACTGAGTATACTGTTATAACTTACCTTGACCTCTGTTAGGTCAACTGTACATCATTAAGTTTAATAACTCACAGGCAAAACAAATGTCACCTCACAAAAAAAATAGAGCCTGTTCATTCCAAGGAGATGTTGCTGTTACTATGCCCTATCAGTAGTAGGATTAGACCTGTTAACAGTTAGGCCTGCTACCTGGAGGAGCAGGACATGTGGAGCCCCTGGAGCAAGCACATTACATTCCCTGAAGTCTCTGTCACATGTTGCAGTAGCACTGATTGTAAATCTACTCCATTTCTAGTATTGTAAGAGGGCTCCTGTTGTTTAAATTCATCAAGACTCCCCTATGGTCTTTCCATAATAATATAAACAGTCATGGTCTAAACCAACCAAACATCTTTGCTAAGCCTAGAGATCCATTCATAGAAGGTTTGATTAGAAAAAACAGAGTTCTTTATAATACTTGCTCAGTATTTATTTTTAATTCCTTTACTTTGTTTAAATGTCAATTTAATATTAAAATTGTACCCAGAAAACAGTGACAAGAGGTGTTTGACCGAGTGTATACTGTATAATGCATGGGTAGGTTTGAAGACATCTCTTTCCTCAAACTCTTACCATTCCTCCATGTTTGCAAGTTTAAGAAGACTTCCTTCTAGTTTCTTGAAAGGCTCAGTAGATTAGCTACCTGCAATCCCGACTCTGCACAATTCCACTTTAGGTCTCTGCACCTGTGATGTAGCAGCCTTAATTAGCCTCTACCCATCCCAGCCTTGGTGCTGTCCTCCCAGCCTCTGACAATGTCATTTTATTTTCAACTGAAGATATTAAATTCTAGAGATGTAACTGTGTCTCCTGCAAATTAAGAAAGTGGAATCTAGCCCAGTTGGTGGTGGCTCCACTCAAAAGGGAGCCAGAGGCAGAGGAGGGCTGGCCTGTTTATGGCAGTACAGAGAACCTGAAAGAATGGGGTGTTGATGATCCCATTGTTTAACAATCTGATGATTGTTGAACCATCAGAATTCCAAGCTACATGAGCAATGATTGCATCTTATACCACCTAGTATCTAAACCACCTGGGGTGGTTATACCATTTGGTTGGTAAGTAAATTCATTATATAAGGCCATTGCATGACCAAGACATTGTTCAGTGTTCCATGATTCTGGAAGTTAAGTGATCCTGGACTTCCTTCTATTTGGAAAGTGCCCATTTTTGTAAGCTAGGTTATTTTAGTGATGTGAAAGTTGACTTGCATTATTCAGCTTAAATTCCTAGTCTGTATTTGTAAAGAATCCTGTTTAACTATGAGTTACACTCATCCCAAAGCAGACCTAGGGCCCACAGAGACAAGGTTGCTGAATGAGTTGAGAGCTGTTGTCTAATGAAGTTGTGTTCAGAGAGTGTGTATATGTGGGTGGTCTTAGAGTAAACTCGGAAGTCACCTCACTCCTTCCATGTTGTGGTTTCCAGGAATCAAGCTCAAGTCATCAAGACTGATGGGATTCATCCTAATGAAAACAACAATTGCAATTCTTTACATTTTAAAACACAGATACATGAAACTTTTCAACTGTTGGAATTTTAGTTATTCTGCACAACTCAGTAAATATAGACAACATCTTATTCAATCATTAAAGCAGATATTTAGGGAGTACTTAGGAGGTGTTTGCATATCATAATTATTCAACATTGCATCACTGTCCAAACTAAAATAATAGGATAAATCATATTATTTACCAAAAATAAAATGCATTGCAAACCCTTTCACAGACATATAAAATTTAAAGAAATGTTTTCCTTCAAATTCATGATTTACTTCTTTTTAAAATCATTTTTCATTTAATACTCACACACACATTTAATGTGTTTTGATCAAATCCATTCTCCTCCTTCCCTCCAGTTCCACACATATGCCCCATCACTTTTCTTCCCTTCCTCATATGCTAGTTTCTAATTGTTTACTATCTGTTGAGTTCCAATCAATGTTACCTACATACATGTGTGTGGGTACGAGCCTGTCTTCAGTTGCAAAGCCCCTCTCAGGGTATGAAACTCTGTAGAAAATATAGAATTTTTTCTCCTCATAGATATACATCACAAATAGCTTCTCAGATGGACTGAGACTTTACGAGCCACTCCCACCCACCATATTGGGATGCTGGTAGCTTGATCTCGTACAGGTTTTGTGTATGTAGTCACAGACACTGGGGTTCATATGTACAATGGAGCCTTAATGTCCAGCAAATACTATTTCAAGGCAGATACGTATTCTGTCTGGATCAGTCAATATTTGTGCCCCTTCCCTATTTAGTGATACCTAAGCCTTAGATTGGGTGTCGATTTAGAAGTCCCAGATGGAACTGAACATTCCATATTCTTTTATTCTCCACAAAAGAGCCAGTTGTGGATCTCTTTAGTAATCATCATATATTGCAGGAAGCAACTTGTCTGCTGAGGGCTGGGGATGCCCTTATCTGTGGATATAAAAACAAAAAACTGATGATACAGATCATGACTGTTTCCATTCAGCAGAATAAGAATGCGCAGTTGTCTGCTCAGTCCTATCACCTAGCGAGACAGGGGATTTTTGGCCAACTTAGCATTATGTGGCATAAATTTTTTTCTTGTTGAGAGAGCTTTAGTTCCATTCAGAAAGTGGTTGGTTATTCCTATAATATTATGTTGCTATTGCATAAGTAGACATATCTTACCAGATCAGAGCTTATTGTTGCTAGCTGGTTCATAAATAGGTAAGACTCTTACTGATTGTTCCTGTAGTAGTTAGATAAATTAGATTTAGGAAATATATAGGGTTTCTGATACTGTCTCTTTATTCGGGGCCTGAAGAGCATTATCAGCATGAAGTCAGCAAAAACAGGAAAGACTCAATAGACTGAAAAA
>CAJQZJ010033200.1:2422493-2445353 GCA_907164525.1 Lophiomys imhausi | reverse complement strand
CTGCAGACGGCTGGGGTCTCCCACAGAGAAGAAAGCATGAAGCCTTATTTAAGGTGAGACTGCAATAACCAACTTACCCTGAGGAACCTGCATCTGAGAGATCCAGAAAAAGGACTGCTAAGTGCGTTAAAGAATCTACAACAAAGACTGTGTTCCTGACGACTGAGGACCTGCCCCAGAGACTGTATCATTCTAAAAGGTTATGAAAATAGTTGTTATAATTATCAATAGGTTTAGTGGATAGGTTAAAGGGGTTGTAGGAATTTATAGGATTGATAGTTAAGAAATTGTTGGTGTTTGTTATAAGTGAATTTAGTAATAAATAAATAAGTGTTAAATAATAATTTAAAAGTTCGGTTACAGTTCTTCCACAGTAATGTGCATAGAAAATTCTGGCATTATGGGTTTTTTCCAACATGAAAGAAATTATCAGCTTGCTTTCTTCAGGTCTTGTGTCTGGACATGTGGGACCTACATCAGATTCTAGAGGGAGAACAAGAACAGTACAGCAGTCATAGCTATGATGTTTTAGGGCATCTATGGGACCCCACTGACCAACAACCCACACCTTATACTGAGCTTTTTATCTGAAAGCCTATAGGAGAGGCATTGCTACCCTCATTAAAAGGTGAGTCTAGTTACACCCCTTTCTATATGACTATGTATATATTTTGGGAAGCTTCTATGGCCGTGACCTTAACTTGGCATTTTCAAAGTTCTTTAGTTACTAGTCCCCATAATTTCTCCCTTCTATCTGGCTCCCACCCTCCAACCTACTTAGCTCTCCTTGGCTCATGACAGTGCTTCCCCATTCATGTCATTTGCATTCTGCCCCTTATCACAGATCCACCTGCATGGCCCCTTACTGGTTTACTATTTATTATCGCACTCCAAGGTAAACACACAACTCTGATCAAAATCAGAGTTCATACACGAGGCAGAACATGTGGTGTTGGTCCTTCTAGGTCTAGCCTCATACCTGAAATGAGCTGTTAGCAGTTTACACTAATTAGCTAACAGTGTGCCTTATCATTGTAATGTGATTGATGTATAAAGTGTGGTTATTTTGTTTAAATTAGAATCATTTCCATATCTATAATATTTCTTTTGCACTAACTTTAAAATATCAATTTTGTTTTTTAAAATTAATTTAGTGGTTTAACGTACATTCCCAATGACCAGTCCATATGTATTTGGTACCTGACTTTAACATTCTACTATCTAAACATCTCCATGAGTTTAAAGGTCTATATCTGACTCAACATTCATACTAACTTGCAACACAATTTTAAAAGTATCTTCTTAGATCTATAACACTCTCTTGATTCCTAAACAACTCAAAATTAAATTATGAGACTCTAGCTTTCTGTTCTTCAACCACCTCAGAGACCTGAGAGGGATAAATATATCTGATTTTATAGGAAGTACAGGGCCTGCAGCTTCCCAAACTAAGAAATGACATACCTGTATATAACCCTCATAACTGTGGCCTAATTACCTCTGTTGTACTTTATTGTATCTGTTATTATAAGAGAAAAAGCCATTTGTTGGACTGAAAGGGGAAACTGTGGGGGGAAATAAGATATACCTTAAACTTAAAAGAAAAAAAAGGGAAGAGGATGGGGGGTTGAGGGGGTTGAGGGTAGGAGGGTGGGACTGGAGGGGGAATAGGGAGGGGACTGCGATTGAGATGTAACTTGAAGAAAGAAAAAATAAAGGAAAAAAAAGAAAAAAATTAATTTAGTGAATTTTTAATTCTTTTTAACAAAATTTTTAGCATTTGGACTCATCTTATAGAGATCACTTTTCTAACTATGATTTGCATGAATACATATACCATTACTTATTTATACAAAATCTTGAGTATAATTTACATTTTTTTACCATCTAGTTATTTTTGGATGAAGCAAGAGTCTTACTGATAATAGAAAGCAGGAATACTGGATTCTGTGTTGTGCTTCAAAAGTTTGTATAATTTATCTTTTAGAAGGAAATTAAGTCCTCTGAACTCAAACTATGAAGTACATTTCTGCTATGGAATGTGAACTGGGGGGCTCTGTGGCTACCCTCTGCTCTAGCATCCAGCCATCAGCCAACGCTTCCCACAGAGGGTGGAACCAATGTTCACTACAATGTTCCCTCTCATATGGGCACTGTGGCTTGATGAAAGCATTCCCAGGTGTGAAGAACTTTAAATATTCTCCATCTATTCACCTTGGATAAAGTTCTCTACAGGCATATGCATTTAGCGACAAAAAGAGACATGTTGTTATTCTCAACACATTTATGACTCCTTTGCTTTCAAATTGCTCTTAATTGCTCTCTAAGCTTGGATATTTTCTTCTTCTTTCTTAACCAAGAAAGTTCTAGGATTCTGCTGCATCTCTCACAAGGACCATTGTCTCCACAAACTCATTGTGTCATCCACATAGCAACAATTACCTTTGAAAAAAACATTTACCAGGTTGTTGTTTGTATCTATGTTTATAAAATTATAAAGCTTTTCAGTGTTTATAAAATGTATACTTTCATTTTAAGAGCTTCACATTCTTTTATACTGGTTGTGTGATGAGAATAATATTCAAATTCCACACTGGCATTATCATTCAGTGTGGAATTCTGAAGAAATTTTTGTAAATCTTTGCACCTAATTATATATAATATTTAGAAAACTACACTTATTGCATTTCAAAAACAATTCTATTTCTTTCGAATGCTCTATATCTTTAAAGTCTCATTAAAATATAGCCTCTTCCAGAAGTCCTAACTGTAAGTTGGAACTTTCTTTAGATTTGCAAATAAACTATTCTGCTCAATTTTAGCATATTCCTTCAGTGTTCTTCTCATCATATATGCAAATGTTCCCTTCTTTTAAGTACTATAGAATCTGTACCATTTCTAGTGGAGAGATGTTTGCCTTGCTTATAGCAAACCATCCTTGTTCCATTGTAGAAGTGGAGGTACATGCAATCTGGCTCTGAGCACCTCAGCCTACTCTCATTTACAATGTTTTAGATGTCTTCTTTCCTTTGAAACTAATAAATGTGTCAGTTTTGCTAAGTCATCGATGCTTTTTGTGGTAATATTTTCTTTGGTGTTTAACCATTTTTAACTTTATTTTTCTTCATCATTAATTTTGTAGATTCTTGTAAGATACTTATTTTTCATAAACACTCACAGAGGAAAAATGCCTCACAGAATTTCCAGAAAGATCCAGAAAATGACAGATAAGTTACTTGGGACATGTGCTTGGGATGCACTCTGTGCAGGGTAATTTAAATCTGTTTTGGGGTTGTGTTCAGAAGAGGGGAAGCAAATGCCACTAATGTCAAATTAACTCTTTTATTTGAAGTTCTGATGGAAATACTGTCAGCATTTTAATGCAAATATAACAAGAACATCTGCTATTTCTCCTTCCCTTCCATTACATACACTACAGCATTTCTGAGGAATTTGGAGCTACATTTTTTTTTTCATGGTGACAAAGAAGGACCTCTCACTGACCCACTCACAGTTACCTTTTTCAAAAACATTTGATTATGTTTATGCCTAAGCTACAGGAATGATCTTTTTCTGTTCAACTGGGCACTTCCTGCCCTTATCTCTGTTCATTTTTCCTCTCCTACTTTTAGTCCCCTCATTTTTAAATATCTGGGATTTTTTTTGTACAGACACTCGGTGTAAGAATGGCCCCCAGAGGCTCATATATTTGAACGATTAGTCATCAGACAGTAGCACTACTTGAGAGGGATTAGGAGCTGTGGCATTGTTGAAAATGTGTCACTAGGTGGGCTTTGAGGATTCAAGAGCTCATGCTAGGCCCATTCTCTTTCTCTCTCTGCCTGTAGAACAGCACATAGCACACAAATACTTCTCTAGCTTCATGCCTGCCATGCCTGCCATGCCTGCCTCCATTCTCCTGACCAGGGAACTATAAACAAGCTTCTATTGAAATTTTTTTCTCTTGTAAGAGTTACCTTGGTCATGGCATATCTTTACAACAAGAGAATGGGGACCAAGACAGAAGTTGTTACTAGGAGTGGGATATTTATGTGATAGGCCTGACCATGAATTTTTTTTTTTTTTTTAGAAATATGGAAGACATTGGATTTTGGACTAGAAAAGTGGATGGATGCTTCAATGGAAACTTAATGAAATATCCTAGTAAGTCCTTGGAAGGCAGTTCTGAGAGCATGTGGAGAAACAGCTTAAGACATTTCAGAGGCGATGAATATTGGTAAATGGCTTAGAGATCATTCTTCTGATATTAGCAAAGATTGTAGCTACTTTTAACCCTTCCTAAAAATCTTCCTGAGTCTAAATTGAAGAGTTTTACATTAGTGATGTTGGCAGAGGAGATTTCAATACAGCCTAGTATTAGCTGTTTCATATGGTTAGTAGTGCTCACTCTTATGCAAAGTTATAATGAATATGAAAAAGTAAAACAAGGAGAAATGAAAAGTGTACAGTTTGAAAAGAAAAGGAGCAGCAGAAAGTGTAATGGAGCTAAGTCCAATGCTCAAGGAGATAAAAGATTCAAAGAAAAGCCTGATGCTAAATGGAATAAAGGGAACAGCAACCTCAGGCCAAGACCCCACACTGCTAAGCTTCCAATTTGTAAAAAGGAATCAAGGGAAAGCTTGAGCCATAAAGGAAAGCATCAAAAAAAAAAAGAAAGAAAGAAAAGGAAAGAAAGGAAGGAAGGAAGGAAGGAAGAAAGAAAGAAAGAAAGAAAGAAAGAAAGAAAGAAAGAAAGAAAGCTGATGCAGATGAACTGGGAAAGGGGTAGTTCCAGCCCCACCAAACAGCAGAACTTGGAAGCTTAGGCCACATCGATCTGTCTTTAAAGTCAAGGATACAAGAATTGGGTTGTAGAGTATATCTTCTCTGTGAAGAAAGGCTGCTAAGGCCAGGTGTGTGTCAAGGGTGTCCCTGCAAGGAGACCCAAAGAAGCCATTGCATGAAGCTGTGAAGGTGAAGCCTGGATTGACTTGGAAATCACAGATGTTGAAGATGTGTAAGTCATGGGATACCTGTTGAGAGAAGCTGCATTCCAGACTTGGAAACAGCTCAAGAGAGAGAAGTTGCAATCAACAAAGATGAGAGGAGTTAGATATCTGAAGATTCTTTCAACATTAGACATGAAAATGAAGAATTTGGAGCTTGCCCTGATGAGTTTTTTATTGTTAGTTCCAGTATCTCCTCACTATGGCTCATTTCTTCCTCTGTGGAATAATAATATACATTCTGGGTCATTGTAAGTTAGAAGCATATGGTCTGCTTTTTGATTTTGATTTTATAAAGGGTTTGAATTTAGAGATTGCTACAGGTGTCATATGAGTTATTGAAATTTGGCTTTCTAAACAGTATTGAAATTGTGAAAGATTATGGAGATTTTAGAAATTGGGTTGAATGCATTTTTGCATTATCATATGGTTAAAAACCTATGGGAGCAAAGGAGTTTAATGTGGTGGTTTGAATAAAAATGGCTTCCAATGGAAATCAGTCTGGTGATATTTTAGAAAACTTGGAATATCTCTACCTCAAGACCCAGTCATACCATTTCTGGGTATGCATCCAAATGATTCCCTACCAAACCACAAGGACATCTCTTCATCAATGTTCATAGCAGCCTTGTTTGTAATAGCTAAAAACTGGAAGCAACTCAGATATCCCTCAATTGAAGAATGGATTAAAAATTGTGTTACATTTACACAATGGAATACTATTCAGCTACAAGAAACAAGGAAATCATGCAATTTGCAGCCAAATGCAGATGGAACTAGAAAAACTCATCCTGAATGAGCTAACCCAGACTCAGAAAGATGAACATGGCATCTATTCACTTATAATTGGATTTTAACCATATAGTAAAGGATAACTATACTACAACCAATGCATCAAAAGGAATAGGAATATAGACTTTGTTACCTGCTAGTGAGACACTTTGCCCTAGTGGAGCTGCCATGTAGGTCCCCAGTACATGAGGAAGCTCTTGGCCCTCATATGACTGCTGAACTAGTTGGGTAGGGGACCTGATATGTAGGGACACCCCTCTCAGGAGAAGTAGGATAGGAGGGAGAGGGGATAGAGGTTGGTGGAGTGGGACCAGGAGGGGTAGAAAGATGGCACTGTGATGGATATGTAACTTGAAGTAATAAATAAACACAAAAAAGAAAGAAGGAAGGAAGGAAGGAAGGAAGGAAGGAAGAAAGAAAGAAAGAAAGAAAGAAAGAAAGAAAGAAAGAAAGAAATGACTTCCATAGCATCATATTTAAATGATTAATCATCAGGAAGTGGCACTGCTTGAGAATGATTAGGAACCGTGGCCTTGATGGAGGAAGTGTGCTCCCTGAGTAGAGTTGTGATTTCAATATCTCTTGCTAGGTCCAAGCTTGCTCTCTGCCTTTGAATTCGGATGTATCTCCCAACTACTCTAGCACCATGCCTGGCATGACTGTCACCACATCCCCTACCATGATGATAATGAACTAAGCCTCTGAATTGTAAGCAAGGCTCAAATTAAATGTTTTCTCTTGTAAGAGTTGTCTTGGTAATGATATCTCTTCACAGCAAGAGAGTAGTGACTAAGGCATGCTGTACATGAGGTCACCCAATCTTTTCCCGTGTTGGAACAGAGAGAGGGATTCTTCCAGTTAACTCAAAACACTTGTGTTCAGTTTGCACTTTACTAGCTTTTGTTTCATACAACAGTAAACACATTCAATCTCCTGGACATGACAAGAGGCTCTTCAGACACTAACACTTTGGCTTGGATGTGTGGGCATAGGAGGGTACAGAACTGTAAGCATGATCTCTACTATTTCTGACACATTTTTGAAGTATGTAGATTGAGATTCTGTTCAAGTAAAGGACAGTAAATTTATGTTTTCTCAAATGTCTTTAGTGACATTGCTAACAGACACCGGATCTTCTTTGATAGTTTTTTGCTATATTCTCCAATTGTCCAAAGGTTCATAATGGGTCTTTAATGTTCTTGTTCCTTCTATGAGAAAATAATCTATATTTGTTTTCAATTTGGAACACAAATTTACATCTCTAAGAATGCCATTGTTTCGTTGATTTCTAATAGTTCATTCCTTCCATGATATCTTGTGACAGGAATAGGAAGCAGTTGATCCTATCACTCACCAAATGAACCTGCTTAGCTAGCAACACATAGCTCACACTGACTACCATAAAGACAATACATCTAGAAGATAAGTGTTATTGGTAATTTTGTAGCAAATACTACCAAAACAGCTGAAAATCACCTAGCCTTGTAGAATTGTGTCAACAACACAGTCAGACCATTAGACTCTGAAGGTCAGGAGTATTTCTTCTAAAACATCACTTGTAGGAAGGAGTTTGAACAAATAATGCTGAATTGTCATAGACCCATCACTAATACTTTATTTCATGCTGTGTCAAATGCCTATCTTTGTGATATATAAAACAACATGACATAGCTGTCTCAGAATCACTAAACAATGATTAGAAAGTCATCATGAAATTGCCTTTCATAATTTCAATAGTAATGGCAAGAGTTAACCCTCAAAGTGTTAAATTACATTGTGTGAGGACCCTGCCAGTGTATTCCAAGCCTATTTATTTCACGTAAAATAGTTAATACACATATCTAAATATTCTTAAGAGCCATTGCTTTCACAAGATTGAACTGTCATCTGCTCTAATAGCATGACAGTTTTATTTCACTTCAGTGTCAGAAACAAAACCATGTTCAGGTTTTCTTATAGGGTGTGTTATTATTTTCAGCATTATCCTGGAATTTTCAAAAATTGATACCAGTGTATTCTAAGACAATAAGTTCAGCAGAATGGGCCAAGCATTATTATCATGTAACATATAGAGCACTAGTTCATCTGATGGAGTTATAATACAAACTTCACCCTTGCATATAACTCAGAAACCCATAGTGCACTTTGATAGTTGGAAAAAATGTTGAATTTCCATCAGAAATTTTTATATAAGGTGTCCATGAATTTGGTTTTATGTTGGACATACATTTTATACTTATAAATCAATATTAAATATTGTATTTATTAGATCAAATATACAAAAAGATTGACTCTACATGTGTACATATGGACACATGTAACTTATAATAGAGCATTGTTTTAGTTATAGTCTATGATTAGTTTGCAGAGTGCACAAGTACCATTTCACTCCTAGTAGACAAAGGGAAGGGTAAGTAATAGGGAGATTAAGTAGGTAGGTATCAGTCCTCCCCTCCCCCTTTTAAACTATGGATAAACTTCATTTGTCATTTTTTAAAAAAATTCACAAAAATAACCAATTGAACATCTTATCTGGGATTTTTTATGGCCCTTGACATATACTGATTTTCACAATAAAATTACTCCTGGTGCAGAGGATTCCACTCAGGCTATTTCATCCAGTTCATGTGAGTGAACATTTGTACAAGTACACATACACATTTTAGGGATAGTGTTACTTGGTCCATATCCAATGAACTCTGTTTATTAACACAGAGACATTTGCACATGTCTACTATCCATGCCCAAAGTTGTTGTATTCACAATAACCATGAATGGAATCAGTCTAGATGTTCATCAACTAAGGAACAGATAATGAAAATGTGGTTCATGTATACAATGAGAAATTTTGTAAATCTGTAAAGGAAAATAAAATTATCAGGAATACAAATGAAACTGGAAATATTGTACAAGATAACTCAGGAAAGACAAACACCTCATGTTCTCTATCCTGTGAGGATTCTACCTTCAGAATTTTAGATATGATTTTAAGTTAGAGTGAAGATCTGCAGAACCTGAGAGGTTGAAAGAGGCCATGGTGAGAGGGGACATTGAAGGATGTAGAAGATTTAACATGTACCATTGCAGCTACAGACTCTTCTACCTAGAAACCATGACCTGCCTACAAGATATACTGGTGCATAATGGCACATGTGTTATAGGAGTGTGGATTTAAAATTTGGATTTAAGGCCAAGTCCATGAGATACAACCCACATTTCATAGTGTTAAAGTGACCAAGAACCTAAGACTGGGTAGACATGGGCTAGGGGGAAACCTTCTGCTGCTGTTCTCCTAAAGGAGCACAGCAATAGCACAGATCCCAAATCCATGCTGGTCTACATATGGTTCAATGCCTTGCTCAGCACTCACCAGAGAAACTTCTTACTACAGTAAATGGAGGTTAGTACAGAGGAATCACAACTGGACAACTGCAGAGGGAGAAAGACTGGCACATCAAGCCCTTAATGAAATGTTTTCATTAAAACTTTGCTCTCAGGGTTCAGGGAACTATTTCAAGAAGATGTGGAAGTATTTTAAGAGTCAGAAGTTGTGGATGGGTAAAGAAACAGTGTATTCTTTACACAAAGGACTAATGCTAATATGAACTTACACAAGACCTGGATAGGTTTAAACATGTAGGGTTCCAGCACTGAAAAGAGGGAATACAGAAACACAAAGTCACATTCAAACTAAGAAACTGCATGTAACTAATACCTGATAGGAAAGGAAAAATAAGGGTTTACTTCTGTAGAGTGTCTCTGAATATATTAATCATACTCTAAAACAGGTTCCATGTCATGGAGTAGTTGGACAAAACAAAAAGAAAGTCATGGTTTTTGTGCACTTTTTGTTGTATTTTTTGTTGTGTTTCGTTTTCATAATTTTGTATTATTAATTTTCTTTTCTTCCATTTCTTTCTTTCTTTCTCTTTTCCTACTTTTTTTCCTTGTGAGTTTGTTGTAAAGTTTGAGTTTTCTGTTTATTTGTTTGTCTTTTGTTGGGTGGGTAGGGAGATTGAAAGGATCTGAGAAGATTTGAGAGACAGGAAAGAATATTGTCAAAATATATTCTATGAAAACTTTTCAAAAAAAGATAAATTACAATAAGAACTAAAGGGTCAAATATTGAATATGAAAATGTTTAAACAGGCATGTGATAGTGGTAGGGAAAAAATTAACCCAAAGGCAAAACGTACAAACAAAATCACTTGTAACCATACTAATTTATTAGCTAATTCTCTCTCTCTCTCTCTCTCACACACACACAGAGAGAGAGACAGAGACAGAGACAGAAACAGAGAGACACAGAAAGAGACATGCAGAACTGAGAGTGAATGATCAAAAGTAAAATCAACAGAAGGAAAAAAATAGATGATCTTTCATTAGTAGCAAGGAAAAATAAACTTGATACATATATATACATTAGTACAAAATTAACAGTCTTTACCATCAAAGTTAAGTTTTTAAATTTACACAAGACAATATGTAGCTCATATATAAAGTTCACAATATGGAGATTATATGGATGTGTGTGTGTACAGGAAGGTGTCCTCATGTGTGAAATGCTAAATATTTAAAAAAGCAATGTAATTAAATGAGTATGAACTACTCAGCTTTAGGCTGAAGAGGACCAATGGGAATAAATGTAGACAAGAGGAGCAAAGCAGAATTCAATGAGAGTGGGACACTGTCATTCTGAGGCTGGTTCATCAAGAGGTGCATGTGTGGTACATGAGATTGTAGAAAACAAATCCATGATAGAGGCCTTTGGTTCAGTTGAGTTATCTGAGGTAAAGGATGGAGTAAGAGTGGATCACCATTACTGCAGTCTGAATGGCTGGCATTTGCGGGTAATCTAAAGACATGAGAGCCTGGGTTTTGGTGATATATCTGTTATCTTAGCAGATTTATCTAAAGCTGTTTGTGTGGGCTTGAGATGTTGTCACACCACCCACTGAGATACTGAGGAGACAGACACAGTGTTCATTTGATGTTCAAGTTTGATATTCACTTGGCTTTCAGGAGATGTGTTCCTTAAGAGGTGAAAAAATGATGATAATATGAGGGTCACATGAATCCAAATATTCAAAACTTAAGCTACATTAATAAATTATTGCCAAAACTTCATCATTTTTTTATCTATTTCTTGTCATTGACAAATAAGAATAAGAATAAGTGAAGAAAACAATGTTAATATTATAACTGAAGAAGAAAACTGGCAACATTGAATTTTTAACAAAAGTGTGTTAGTGACATTGTTTGGAATTAATACAGAAGATAATAGTTTATCATAATAGATAAAAGCTAGGGAGCTGGAAGGGTCAAGGACACCACAAGAAGACCCACAAATCCGATTATGTTGGATACAAGGGCACTCATAGAGACTGAACCACCAACCAAAGAACTTGCATGGACTGGTTCTATGCCCACTACACATATGAACCTGATGGGCTGCTTGGTCTTCAAGCTTACCCAACTGGAGCAGAGACTATCTCAGACTTGGTCTCTGTTGCCTCCCTCTGGACATCATTTCCTAGCAGATCTGACTTATCTTGCCTCAGTGGAAGAGAAGGCACTTTGTCCTGATGTAATTTGATGTGCCAGAGTGGGTTGACACCTGGGGGGGGGGGATACTGGAATGTGGGTGGAAGGGTGGGACTGGGAGGAAGGGGGGGATTGAGATTGGAATGTAAAGTAAACAAATAAACATATTGAAAAAATGAAAAAACTAAATTTACCTGGTACAAGCAGCTGATTTAGACAGGAATGATGGTTACAGTAAGAGATGAGGGTGAACAGCCCCCTACTGACACACAGAAAACTCAGATAAAATCTGCTAATTTTCTTGAGCTCTTTGTAAATTTTGGATATTAGCCTTCTGTCAGATGTAGCATGGGTGAAGATTTTTTCCCAATCTGTAGGCTGCCATTTTGTTGGAATGACAGTGTCTTTTGCCTTACAGAAGCTTTTCAGTTTCATGAGGTCCCGTTTATTGATTGTTGGTCACAGGTCCTGAGCTGTTAGTGTTCTGTTCAGGAAGTTGTCCCCTGTGCCAATGAGTTCCAGGCTTTTCCCCACTTTTTCTTCTATTAATGTTAATGTGTCCTGATTTATGTTGAGATCTTTGATGCACTTAGATCTAAGTTTTGTGCAAGGTGAAATTAAGTGCCAAGAAACCAAATAATCCAATCAAAAAATGGGGAACAGAGCCAAACAGAGAATTCACAAAGGAGGAATTCCTAAAGGCTGAGAGATTCTTTTTTTTTAAAAAATACTTTATTTTTTTTCTTCAAGTTACATCTCAGTAACAAACCCCTCCCTATTCCCCCTTCCTATCCCGCCCTTCCACCCTCTTCCCCCCAGAAGTTTCCCCTTTCAGTCCAACAGATGGTTCCTTCTCTTATAACAGTAAGTATTATACAAAACAATAGATATAAATATGCCACATTTATGAGAGTAAATTGGCCCAGTATACCTTCCCAATGTCCAGTTTATACATATTTGGCCCCTGACTTTAACATTCTACTATCTAACCAACTCCATGAGTTTAAAGGTCTATATGTGACTCAACATTCATACTATCTTGCAACACACTTTTAAGAGTATCTTCTTAGATCTATAACACCCTCTTGATTCCTAAACAGTTCAAAATTTAACTATAAGACTCTAGCTGTCTATTCTTCAACCACCTCAGAGACCTGAGAGGGATAAATATATTTGCTTATATAGGAAGTGCAGAGCCTGCAGCTTCCAAAACTAAGAAAGAACATACCAATGACTGCCTGGACAGTTCCCATTTTCTCTCCATACATTCCAGCATCAATCTTCAGGCTTTGGGTCCTGTTTCTCTGACAGACATTTGTTGTAGAGCAGGGATTATGAAGGACTTACCTACCCTGTCTTGGCAGAGTTAGGCTGTCGACTTCCCTGCTACCAAATTTTGTCCTTTTTGGACAGCAGTCTGTCTGCAGTTGGTGCAAGGGGTTTTTTCATGCCAAGAGAAAGGCTTGCCACTAATTCAACCATCTTATAGTGGAGGTTCTTCAATGCTTATCTTCTACGTGGAGTAGAATAGGTGGTGCTGTCAGGCGCTGATATGTCTCGATATAAAAAAAAATCTTGATTTAAGAATTTGAATGCCATATTCTGCAGATCTCTAGGGGTTTTTGAAGATGCCCTATCCATCTCTTGTATTTAGATAAGCAAATGTTGCTTGTCTCTTAGCAACTTGATTACTGGGTAGTTTAGAGAATATCTGTGATAGACTGTCATAGTAGCTAAGAAAGAGACATGTTTGCTTGACTAGGAGTTTGTTTTAACTATCCTAGACCGTTTTAGATGGTTGGTATCAAGAGGTCAGAGCTTCACATTTTATTTTTAAGTATCTCTAGGTATGATACCATTGGGAAGCATTACCTTTACATTTGTATCACTATACAAAGATCTATTCAATTGTGGTTAAATATACTCTTAATTATGTATCAATATACCAAGATCAATGCCTATGTAGCCCAATATAATCTTTATATTACGTCCATATGCAAGGGTCAATACCATTGTGGCCAACTATAATCTTAATTTTGTATCAATATACAAAGATCAATACCGATGTAATCCACTACAGTCTTATTTTTGCACAATAAACAATGGTCAATACCACTTTAGCCAAATAAACTACTAATTTTGTATCAATATACAAAGGTATAAGGGCATATTCAATAATCTGCCCCTTCTTCTTGGACCTTCCTGTGCTATGTCTATATCTCATTTTTCTCAAGCCCATGCACTCCTACATAGGAGAGGAAGAAGGATACAGAAAAGGAAAAGTAGGATTTCCCTGGGGCTAACCTCCAAAGCCCATTAAGACAGGACCATTTATCAGCTTGTAGTCTCTTCCCCTACATAACAGAGTTTTCAGTTATCCTTCAAATAACCAAAAAGAAGGGCGGGGAAACACCCTCCCCACCCTCTGGGCATGGGACGTCGCTCTCTTAAAGTGACTTCCTGCTGATTTGGGTCGTAGTAGACCTGTTTGGGGCCCCAACCCAAATGGGAAAAATGATTAAAAATGTTAGTACACTCCTTTTATGTTCAGTCCTTCTGTTCTCAGCTGTTTAGATGACCTAAGGGGTTTGTAGGCAGAAGCTGATCTTGCAGGTTTCACTGAGGTTCCTGCCGGGGCCTTGTGTAGAGCTGAGCGGTCCCAGTGACATTGGATTGCTGTGGTGGTTGCAGGCCTTATTTGTAATAGCTAGAAATTGGAAACAACCCAGCTGTCCCTCAACTGAAGAATGGATTAAAAAATTGTGGTACATCTATACAATGGAATATTACTCAGCTATCAGAAAAAATGAAATCATGCAATTTGCAACCAAATGGATGGATCTAGAGGAGCTCATCCTGAGTGAGCTAACCCAGTCTCAGAAGGATACACATGGCATCTATTCACTTATAGTAGGATTTTAACTATATCGTACAGGATATCTGTACTACAACCAACACATCAAAAGGAACAAGGACATAATTTTTTTTTTATCTTTTTCTTTTTCCTTCTTTTTTCTTTTTTTCTTTTTCCTTTTCCCTTCTCTTTTTCCTCTCTTTTTTTGTTGATATTCTTTGTTTTTGTGGGTTTGTGTGTTTGTTGGTCTTTTTTTTAGTATTCCCCCAGTAGCAATGAGACACCATTCACTGGCAGTACTGCCTCGTAGGCCCCCGGTGAATGAAGAGGCTCTTGGCCCTCATATGACTCCTGATCTGTGGTGAGAGACTGTTAAGCAGGGACACTCCACCCCAGAGGAACAAGACGGAAGGGTCAGGGGGTAGAGCATGGGAGGGTGGGGCTGGGAAGCGGGAAAAGAGGACAATATGATAAGGATGTAACCTGAAGCAACAAACAAATAAATTTATTAACTAAAAGGAAAAAAAAGACAAAAAAAGGCAGGGGGCAGGGCTGAAACACTGTGAATGGAACAGAGGATACAGCCATTTGTCCTGGATTTGCAGACCTCCAGGTGTAGAGAAGACGTGGAGCTAAGGTAAAATACAAGAGAATTGTGGTATTGGCCCATGCCTTTGACTTCAGTGGAGAGATTCTTGAAGAAATGCTCAGCATCCTTAATCATCAGAGAAATGCAACTCAAGACGACTCTAAGATTCCATCTCATACCTGTCAGAATGGCTAAGATCAAAAATTCAAATGACAGCACATGCTGGCGAGATTGCGGAGAATGGGGAACACTCCTCCATTGCTGGTGGGAATGCAAACTTGTACAACCACTATGGAAATCAGTCTGGTGATATCTTAGAAAATTTGGAATAGCTCTGCCTCAGGACCCAGCCATAACACTTCTTGGTCCAAATGATTCCTCACCAAACCACAAGGACGTTTCCTCATCTATGTTCATAGCAGCCTTATTTGTAATAGCTAGAAACTGGAAACAACACAGATGTCCCTCAACTGAGGAATGGATAAAAAAAAAAAAACTGTCGTACATCTATACAATGGAATACTACTCAGCTATCAGAAACAATGAAATTATGCAATTTGTAGTCAAATGGATGGAGCTAGAGAAGTTCATCCTGAGTGAGCTATCACAGACTCAGAAGGATGCACATGGCATCTATTCACTTATAATTGGATTTTAACTATATAGTACAGGATAACTATACTACAACCAATGCACCAAAGGGAACATGAACATAGACTTTTTTTTCCCTGTCAATGAGACACTTTGCCCTAGTGGTGCTGCCTTCTAGGCCTCCAGTATATGAGGAGGCTCTTGGCCCTCATATGACTGCTGAACTAGGGCAGGGGACTGTTATGTAGGGACACTACACTCCAGAGGAGTGGGGTGGAAGGGATAGGGGGTAGAGGGTGGGAGGGTGGGACTGGAAGGGGTGGAAAGAGGGCACTGGGATGGAGATGTCACCTGAAGTAATAAATAAACATAAAAATTTCTGATTTAATTAATTAATTAATTAATTAAATGGCAACATGATTTTAAGCATCATCATTATTTACTGCTTCAGTAGTAGGTTTTTTTTTCTTACACTGTGTGTTCATCCATTCATAGTCCCAAGCAAAAAGTTCTACAAGTCCTATCAGGGCTGCCTGAAGCACAGCACGATATCTGACTGTGGGCTGTATTCGTGCCCTAGAATCTTCACATTCTGAGAGTTTATTTCAAGTCGTCATCTGTATGTTTTACAACATGTTGCAGAAGAATGCTTAAAGGCTCACACTAGCCCTTATCATGGCATAATATAAACTGATCCTTTTAAGAAAAAAGAAGATCCAGTTCTCAGGAAGCAATCAACCTTAGTGAGATTGCAACAGTGCATTGCTTCCAATGTCCTTTATCCTCTTTTAAAAGTGAGCAGTTGTGTTACATTGTGATAGGTTAAGGACAGGCCCTGGGAAGGCTTAGTCATTCTGAGTTCTTGCTACTCTCACAGAGGACCTGACATCAGTCTCCCACACTCAGATCAGTCCTTTTGGTGGGACATACTACTTATGACACCCTAAAAGGGATCCAATCCACATGCTGAAATGAAGGATTAAGTTGCATTCACCCAGCAAGTGAATCAAAATGTCAGAGATTCCCAATATACCTGAGAAAGCTACTTTCTCAAGATAGCAAAGCTCTAAGGCAGGGATCTTCCAAGCGGTTTCTCATCCACCCCAGCTGTTGTGGTTCTTTTACTTAATCCAGTTCCTATCATGGCCTGAGTAATGCGGTGCTATTCTACGTACGCACACATAATGTCAAGGGCACTCACTGGGAAACATCCAGGAAACAAGGCAGTCTGAAAAAAAATCTTCCTGCAAATAAATGGAGTTGGCATCACATCTACCTAATAGAACTCTCCTTTTGGCTGGAGACACCCAAGACAGAGCCTTGTTGACAACTTCTTAGATGACTAAGCCCTTTGTCAGAAATAGTTAAAGATTTTTACTATAAGACAATTCATATGTGTTCAACAAATAGACTATTTGTTTAATTCAATATCAACCTTTTGTAAAACCTTCTAGAGAAGTTTTACACAACAGACAGATATTCAGGCAGGTTGAACAGAGTCATGTATTACAAGCATAATTACAAAAAATATTGTTGATTCAAAACTTATCAGGTTCTTTCAACATCCCTACCATGATACAGAAAATACAGCTACTTGAAAAGTTTCGTGGAGCTTAATTATCAAAGAAATTATTCAGTAGCTCAGTTAGTTTAAAAAAAAAGTTCAAAGTTTCAAGAGAACTACAAAAAGTTAAGATTGTAAAATTGTACTGTCCAGCCTTCAAGAGTGATGGAGACCAAGATGTAACCAGAAACCTGGGGATCAGTTTTCTTGAATTGAATTGCTAGTCACTCAGGTCATATTACATTAATTTCATTGGAGTCCAATCAAATTTAATTCCTATGGACATGTGCTCCTAAATTCTGTTTCCTTCCATCTTAAGTCAATATATGCTTTGCCTCTGACAGTGATTGACAGCACTTACCAGAACCAAAAGCAGACCAGGAATAGGCGAAGACATTGGCCTTTCTTTGTCCTACACTCCTTATCTTTTGAGGAAAGTCTTCCTGACCTGTTTCCTCCTGTGAAAAATAATTAAAAATAATTTACTCTCTGCAGATGTCACAGTGTTTGAGCAAGAACATCAAACTTGCCATGCACGCCTCACTTGGAAGATCTTGGTGTATGATGGAGTGCTGCCAATCACCACTGAGCTTCTAGAGAGCCAAATTAGACACGTTTTCTATGTCTAAATGGGGATAAGGCTGCAGCTGCCAAAATTGTACTCACTTGTGACCTAAATATCCAGGAAAGAGAGAGAAACTTCCCTTAAAAGCAATGCCATCTCCTCTTGTGATTCAGTAGTAAAGTCGAGCCTACAGTTGCTAGCTACTGTCCATTCAATCATTATAAGTATGTGCCCTGTGTCTCCGCAGCTAAATACGAATGACATACTCACTGCAATTGCAACTTTCCCTCACCAATAAGTCAACAGAGACAAAGAGAAGAAGATGCCAGCAGACAGCTCTCAATCAGAATGTCAATCATAAATTAGGCCCCACAAACAGCATAGGGCACTAGACTATCTTCACAGGCCTTAAGAGCTGCACAATGAAGGGATCTTTAATTTAAATTGTTGTTTCTCCTGAGAGGCATTTTATGAAGGCAAAAGAGAACATCCACACTGTCTTGAAGGTTCAGCTCTGCATGGTTCTGAGTTTCTACACTGGGGCTGATTGAGGGACAGTAGCAACCTCATCTTTTCATTAGTGACATTTCTAGACTGTCTGCATAGGGCAAAGGTAGGTTCATTGTTTTCTCCAAAGAAGGACCATTGTGTAAAATATGATTTTCAGCTCAATGGCAAAATGCCTAGTGATTTAATGATACTGGCTGGATGCTTAACTTTTTGCATAAACAATTCTGCCTTTGGCAGTAACATGTAGTAAATTTCCTTCCTAAGTCAGTGAGTTAGCAATATCTTTGCCCGAACATACTTTTGTAGGTATTTTATTATCTTATTTAATGAAACTGAGTAACATATAACATGATTCCAAAAAGGTTTCCTCTTCTAGACCAAAGCCCATAGTTACAACTCAATCACCTTTTCCTCATAACCTAATTTAAAGTATTGTCCCTCGATCTCCATTTGTTGATCTTACTTCATTTCCCGTGAAACAATGATGTCGAGATTTATGTGTATAGAAGATAATTAGAACAAAAGAACACTGTCTGCATCAAAATAAGCAATTTGTTTTAATATCAAGTCTATATAAAATATATAGAAACAACCAAAAGATTTGGTCTTGAAGGAAAAGAAGTTCGAGGCTACCAAACACACAGCACAGTGTTAAGCCTGTTTTGGTCCAGCTTCTATTTAAGCTTCAGCAGGACAGAAATACTATGGAAAAAGAAGTGAGATATAAGTTGATGAAGAGGGCCAAATTCATAATTAAGGTGATATATTTTATACAAATATCTCCATAATTTCTGTAATATTAACTCTCTACTTTTTTCTTTCTGAGCTTTTAAACAATTGTGTATGTAGCATATGCATGTGCATTTGTGTGTGGGTGTGCTTGCTATACACACATGGGTGGAAGCCAGAGGTCTAGGTCAAGTGTCTTCCTCTGTGGGTCTCTACTTTATTATTTTGTCAAATATGGTCTATTTCTTGAACTTGCAATTCATTGTTTCTGATTGACTAACATTTTCACAAGCCCCTGGAAACTTCCTGTGTCTATGGCAGAGGGGTTATATGGCATAGACACAGGAAGTTTCCAGGGGCTTGTGAAAATGTAGACACTTTCTGCAGTACCTGGCTCTGTGTGTGTGTGTGTGTGTGTGTGTGTGTGTATGTGTGTGTGTGTGAGAGAGAGATGGGGTTTTAATTAAGGTTCTTACATTTGTACAGCAAGCACTTTACTAACGTAGGCACCTCCCATGCCCTGCCCTTACTATTAGCTCTGTTGGAATCCATGCTTCTAGAGCACTGGACATCAGAACCCCACTCAGTCATCCAGATTCTCCCCACCCGGGGAGCAAAGGGTAAAAAAAGAGGGTAATTGTGCCAGGGTTGGGATTAGGGCAGGGCCCTGTTCTTATCTTTCCAGGAGAATCGAAGCGCCCATTCGGGGAGCCTGGGGACAGCTGGACAGGGGAAACCTCAGCAGAGAGCAGAATCAGGCACCAAGGATGAAGAGTGACCCAGTTGATTCTGCCTGGCAGACTTCCTCAATAGCTGTCTCCATCGGGGGGCCTGCAACCACGGCAATCCAATGTCCCTGGGACCGTTCAGCTCTACACAGTGCCCCGGCCGGAACCTCAGTGAAGCCTGCAAGATCAGCTTCTGTCTACAAACTCCTTAGGTCACCTAAACAGCTGAGAACAGAGGACTGAACATAAAAGGATTGTACTAACATTTTTAACCATTTTTTCCATTTTGGTTCGGGCCCCAAACAGGTTTACTACGACCCAAATCAGCAGGAAGTCACTTTAAGAGAGTGACATCCCATGCCCAGAGGGTGGGGAGGGTGTTTCCCCGCCCTTCTTTTTGGTTATTTGAAGGATAACTGAAAACTCTGATATTTAGGGGAAGAGATTACAAGCTGATAAATGGTCCTGTTTAATGGGTTTTGGAGGTTAGACCCAGGGACTTCCTACTTTTCCTTTTCTGTATCCTTCTTCCTCTCCTATGTAGGAGTGCATAGGCTTGAGAAAAATGAGACATAGACATAGCACAGGAAGGTCCAAGAAGAAGGGGCAGATTATTGAATATGCCCTTATACCTTTGTATATTGATACAAAATTAGTAGTATATTTGGCTAAAGTGGTATTAACCATTGTTTATTGTGCAAAAATAAGATTGTATTGGATTACATCGGTATTGATCTTTGTATATTGATACAAAATTAAGATTATAGTTGGCCACAATGGTATTGACCCTTGTATATGGACGTAATATTAAGATTGTATTGGGCTACATGGGCATTGATCTTTGTATATTGACACATAATTAAGAGTATATTTAACCACAATTGAATAGATCTTTGTATATTGATACAAAATTAAAGGTAACTCCCTCTAATGGTATCATACCTAGAGATACTTAAAAATAAAATGTGAAGCTCTGGCCTCTTGATACCAACCATCTAAAACTGTCTAGGATAGTTAAGTAAAACAAACTCCTAGTCATGCAAACATGTCACTTTTTTAGCTACTATGACAGTCTATCACAGATATTCTCTAAACTACCCAGTAATCAAGTTGCTAAGAGACAAGGAACATTTGCTTATCTAAATATAAGAGATGGGTAGGGCATCTTCAAAAACTCCAAGAGATCTGCAGAATATGGCATTCAAAGATGTTATCTTAAATTAAGATTTTCTTTTTTTTTTTATATGGAGACATATCAGCTCCTGACAGCAACCCCTATTCTACTCCAAGTAGAAGATAAGCATCGAAGAATCTCCAGTGTGAGATGGTTGAATTAGTGGCAAGCCTATCTCTTGGCATGTAAAAGCTCCTTGCTTCAACTGCAGACAGACTGCTGTCCAAAAAGGACAAAACTTGGTAGCAGGGAAGTCGACAGCCTAGCTCTGCCAAGACAGGGTAGGTAAGTCCTTCATAATCCCTGCTCTACAACAAATGTCTGTCAGAGAAACAGGACCCAAAGGCTGAAGACTGATGCAGGAATATATGGAGAGAAAATGGGAACTGTCCAGGCAGTCACTGGTATGTCATTTCTTAGTTTTGGAAGCTGCAGGCCCGGCACTTCCTATATAAGCAGATATATTTATCCCTCTCAGGTCTCTGTGGTGGTCGAAGAATAGACAGCTAGAGTCTCATAGTTAAATTTTGAGTTGTGTAGGAATCAAGAGGGTGTTATAGATCTAAGAAGATACTCTTAAAATTGTGTTGCAAGTTAGTATGAATGTTGAGTCAGATATAGACCTTTATCTCATGGAGATGGTTAGATAGTAGAATGTTAAAGTCAGGGGCCAAATATGTATAAACTGGACATTGGGAAGGTATACTGGGCCATTTAACTCTCATAAATGTGGCATATTTATATCTGTTGTTTTGTATAGTATTTACTGTTATAAGAGAAGGAACCATCTGTTGGACTGAAAGGGGAAACTGCTGGGGGGAAGAGGGTGGAAGGGCAGGATAGGAAGGGGGAATAGGGAAGGGTTTGTGACTGATATGTAACTTGAAGAAAAAAAAAGAAAGTATTTAAAAAAAAAAAGAAGGAGAGTACAGTTGCTTGAGACTTGACTCTTAACTCTTAGACAGAATCTTGTACCTGAACTCTGGCAAATGCAGAGTACTGTGTGTATTAAGGGTTATCTTTGCCTGCTGCCAGTATTCTCTACACTGACTGAACTCTACTACATATCAAGTACAGGTACATAAAAATGTTTTGGAGAGGAAGTATCAGCCCCATGCAACAAAGTGGAATGACTTGAAAGCAACATTTCTGAGTTCCAGGGGAACTTAGATGACAGAGAGGTGATATGACCTATAGGGTCTGCATTGTGGAGAAGGGACTCATCACAGCAGAAGGGGCTGGAAGCATCCATAGGAGAGGTCTGGCGAAGCTGAGCAAAACACGTGGGAAAAACCTAGTCAGCACCTGGCCACTGCAGGGCGTGTTCTTTCTCTTATCATCTGCTTCTTTGACCCAGATGCCACATGGAGGGAGGGGGGACAGAGTGTCAAATAGATATGGCAGGTGAAAAGTCCTGAGGTAACTGCCTTCTCTCCCAATTGCCCTCAAACACATACATGTCTGAGGGTTTAAGAAGTTATTTTTCAGTAAAGAAAGTGACTGTTACAAAATGAAGTTTTATGTTATGAAAAACTGATTTTGAAGTATTTGTGCTTTCTTGTCTAATCTTTTATGGAATTTCTGACCTACAGATACTCAGCAAAATGGGACAGCTTGATAACCCTTTTCCCACCCAAGTCCCCGTATTTTACTAATGATGACTGAAGGGACATGAAGTCACTCACATAAGGAAATACAAATCCCTATCCCCTCATGTTCCACTGCAGCACTCTGTTTGAACATGACACTTCATGATTTTGTTGTTATTTAAAGAGTGGGCTTTTGCCTGCTAGGCATGATGATACATGCTTTTAATCCTAGCACTCAGGAGGCAGAGACAGGCAGATCTTTGAGAGTTCAAAGCCAGTTTATCTACAAAGTTATTTCAAAGCAAGGCAAAAGTACATAAAGATACTTTGTCTCAAAACAACAGCAATACAAATGAAAGGGTTGGTTTATTTTTTATTTTTGCCATTTAAGACTATTTTTGTTAGAGAGAACTATGTTATGAGAGAACTCTGCAGCTCTGACTGCATGTGCACAGGCTCTCTAGGAACACTTGCTGTGTCATGGTAGTTTAAATAGATATAGAGGTTCCCAGGAAGAAAGTCTTGGCCTTGAAAAACCTCTATTCTAAAGCCTCTTAGCAACTGCAAGTCTATAACTTCACACACACACACACACACACACACACACACACACACACACACACAC
>CAJQZJ010033200.1:2409496-2422483 GCA_907164525.1 Lophiomys imhausi | reverse complement strand
CACACACACACACACACACACACACACACACACACACACACACACACACACACACCATAGAACAAGAGAGGGGTGACCATAAGATCTTTTGAAAGACTATTAGATCTCTTTCTATGGTTTTTTCCCCTTATTCTCCATTAATACATCACTTGAAATTGTTGTAATTTTTCTGGGTCTTTTTTTAAAATGTATTCTAGCTCTCAAAATTATTCTAAGAATTATTTCCTGGGTGCCAAAACATCTTTCAAGGGACCTTGTAGCACAGTGCTAGCATGGCTGATTCCACAAAGCCTTTCAAATAACAAATGTGTCCCTTCTAAAAGGCAGCTGTAGATGAACCAGTTCATATGAATTAACAAATGATCTAATGGTTGTTAGAGAAGGGTTAGTTTTTAATCTACATGCCTGAGTCCTTATTCTGGCCCTTCTCCTTATATAACAAACTTGGTGAATTTGAAGATGGGACTTGGTGTAGCCCCACTCCCTCGGTTCCATTCACACTCTTGCTGTAGCACTTTCTGTGGCTTTAAACTCCTACACCTATGCTAATTTGTTATGCAACATAAGAAAGAAAACCACAACAATCAGCTTCATTCAGTTATGTTAGAACTGTGTGAAGTTAGCCTCTTCATCCAGACAGTTGTGGTCATTATTCTAAATATGGGTGTGCGCATGATTGATAACTAAGTTGAGGTGTAATGCTTTAAGGAGACTCAAGCCTGATGAAAGGTAATATTCGCCTCATTACCACCACCACCTCATCACCATCACCATTAGCACAATCATCACCATCACTACCTCACTGTCATCATTATCATAATAATCACCACCACCCTCATTACCACCATTACCACAATCACCATTACTACCACCACCATGACCACCACCACCACAAAATTATCATCATCATCACCATCACAAGTGTCACCACTACAGTTACCATCTGTTATTGTATTTGGAACCCAAGGTGAACAAACATTGCTTGTTTTATATTAAATGTCCTTACACGCTGTCTTTATCTTTACCTTTACTTGATAGAATCTTAGAAAAGATTCAATTCTTCTTTAGACTTCTAGAGCGTCTTTCTTTAAGTGCTTAACAAACATGTATGTCAAAAATGTTAACATCCTTTCTGTATTCTTTTTATTTTCATTTTTATTTATATTTTTGTTTATTTGGTTAACTTCACAGTTCTGCTTATTTATGTCTTGGAGACTTGGCTTAAGTCAATGGAATTATGAACCAGAATGCTTTGTTTGTAGGCATGCCCACAGTGTGAGATGGACTGTGGCCTTTTCTCCTGATGACTCCACACAAAGACTTGTGAGTTCACAGCTGAGTTTGAGAATGTTTCATTATAACTGAACATTCAACCTGCTCATACATCTTGGGAGCACCAAGACTATAAATAAAGGAAATGGGTATTGTTAACTTACCATGTAAAGTGAGAGGCTAGATTCACTAGAAATCTAGAGTCTATGAGAGCACAACACTTGTTAACCTTGGCAGTGTCGTTCTTCTGACATCATTTTGTAAATATTATAATATACCTACATCTCTCAAGACAGCTTACACATTTTATTATTGTAAATGTTGGTTCTCAATCTGTTTTAGTATAGAACTGGAAATTGCAAAGTTGTAAACACATGAATATAACTGTTCTTATTGAGTAAGAAATGTTTATCCTACTTCTTATAATGAAGCCAAGCCATTCTCAGTCTGGAGCCCACTCAAGGATGGAGGTGACTTCATTCTTGTTTAGCACAGCTTTTAGTCCTAGGTGCTATTTCTGAAAATATACAGCTGAAACTACTTAATCCAAGAGAACTTTAGAAATCACAAAAACTAAAGTTATAACTCAAATGTGAATATTATCTTTGTTTCCTAATCATTACTAGAAATGATCTTTCAGAGGAAATGAGAGTGTTGGATCATTTGTTTTTTTCTCTACTCAAGTTAGCTTTGTGACTATAACTTTAAATTGCCTCTAAATCAGAACACATTATTACATTGATTTTGGGGTAAGCTCTTTCTAAAATGCATCCTCCTTGCAATGTATCTCTGTATTTCCCAAACTCTGTCTAGGGAGGTGAGAAACACCTTCAAACTGTATAAGTTTTACTCATCCTTTCAGAAACTCTAAAGTTATATCACAAAAAGCAGACTGCATGAAGAATACATTGACAGCTGGCCTGAACTCTGCCAATTATTGTGTCTGTGACTGCAGCCTTTCCTTCATGTACAACTTTGCTGAGCCTGATATTATCTTTGATAGTGTGACAGTTTTTGAAAAGCTGGTCCAATAATCAATTAAATTTCCAACTGTTAGAACTCATTGATTTGAGGGAATCTTATACTATATCATCGACCTTATTCCTTGACTGATTATAATTACTTGCTGATTGACTGACAATCATTAATTCTGTATGTTATTAAACTCCTTCTGTCCACAAACTCAAGTTATCGAAGAGACTAACTTTCCCACAAAATCCAGCATTCTGGATCCTCTTGGTTGACACAGAAGAGGAACACAAAAACTGAAAAGATGATTAGAGCTTCCCCTTTGAGCACTCATCAGGTATTTGGAGAAAAGGATCTGGCATTAATTCCTCCTGTCTCACACCAAAATATTCACTTTGTCAGCTAGGTGTAGTGGTGCATGGCCTTAATCCCAACACTTAGTGGGCAGAGGCAATCAGATATCTGTGAGTTCAAGGCCAGCCTGGTCTACTAAGTGAGTGCAGGACAGTCAAGGATACAAAGAGAAACCCTGTCTTGAAAAAGAAAAAAAAATTACTTTGTGTTTCAGAAGCTACATAGTAATTAATGCCTTGCTACAATCTCTGGAAATCTGTTTCTATATTGTGACTCTCCTTGCAGTCTCCAACCCCAGAGCCAAGAAAAATGCAGATGTATCCAGAAGATACATTGCTGGGGGATCTGCAACAGTGCAAGACAATGTCACACTGATTTCCCAGCCTTTCAACTGCACTGAATGCTGTGTGTGGCCCAAAGCAGAAAAGTGTTAGATCAAGAGTTCTCCAGGTACTGCCTGTATTTCCTGCTTTTCAGACTTAAATGGGAGATTAATTGTGTCTATAATGAGAAAAAAAAAAGGTTTTTGTTCTTGAGATTAACCCTGGAATATAGATGTGAGCACTTATATATTATCATGAATGAAGCACTTCCCACCTCAGAAAAAAAATATCATAACAAAAGACAATTGCATCATTGTTCTTTCCGCATGTAGAATAGCCACACTGGAAAGCTCTATAGACTACATACATACATTATTTCCTGCTTGAAGAGATTAGTCAGTGGAGGAGCATATGGACTGTGAATGTTTCCATAAGCTACACCAAGCCTGTGACTTCCTTCCTTGACACGGCCTCCTTTCTCCACCATCCTTTGAAGGCATCAGGCTCTACTCTGCATATCTTCCCTGGTCTTTGTTAGTAGTGTTTCTTTGGTGTGTGTAAATGTTTCTCACACTCTTTCCCTTGTGTCTTTGTGGAATGATCGTACTCCATTCAAGATCAAGCTTAAATAGACTATCAATCTGATGGTTTCCTGAATTATCCAAACCAACATTTTCTGTGTGCCCCATCTTCTCAACAGTTATTTTATCATGTAATTACATAAATCACTAATAGTGACCCATGTTTCTGGCTAATTCAGTAGAGGATAATATTATTTAGGTCAAAGACTGTTTTATTTATCTTGTGCAATTCTCTAATGCACAAACAAGTTCATTTTTAACAAAGATGTGAGCATCAAGGGCACCCTGCATGAGTATCACAGAGGCTAATTTATGGTGCATGCCTCAGTCTGAGTGGCAGGTGAAGGTGATTAAGGGTCCCATGATTCATTCATTGTATTTGGTGCCTACTGATTGGATGTGCCTCACACATATGGGTGATGATACTTTTGCTGTGGTTATAGTCCACAGAGTGGGATGAGGCACATTGGCTGAAGACTGCACATATGTGAGTTATGGCAAAAAACAAACTACGTGCACACAGTAGGAAGACTTGTGGTATCATCCATTATGTCTGGATTAAGGGTTTGACTGGGTTCATGAGCATCATTTGGTGGATGAATGACTGAATAAATAATGATTAAGTGTCTGAGTGAATAATATTACATAGAAATGGAATAAAAGAGAATCTATGTCTTCTCCATGTTTGAATATTGAAGAAAAGGCAAACTCTACATCTTAGAATTCTCAGTATTTTATCTGAACCCAGTTCTTATTGTGATCCACTTCACGTGAAGATGCTTTATCACCCAGACATCAGCAGTCTGCAGTGAGATCCCTTAAAATAAAGGGGTTTGTGAAGCTGAACTGTATTATGAGCGTGATTCGTTTTTTCAACCTCATTATCATCCCACTGCAGTCATCTCAGCCTTAGCTTCTTAAATCCATCTCGACTGACTTCTATGGTAACTTAGTTACTGCATATGTGTTCCTAGACAAATACTGCACAAATCTATAGATTTCTGAACCACAAATCATAAACAAATGTCTTTTTGTACTGAAAACTCTATGATGGGTTACATAATTGTCCTTAGGTTCTAATTACAATGTATTACTATTTACCTAGGCAGTTGCAAACACAATTTACTATATTATGGTAGAAATAAATAAATTTAAATATCAATATATACATTACAAGTCACGTGTTTCTGTTACAGTGAGACAGGATGAGGAAGTAACTGATGTCAATTGGTTATCTTTGACTGACAACATACACTCATCTGTGATTGACAATATCTTTTTTATGTTTATTTATTTCTTCAAGTTACATCTCCATCATAGTGCCCTCTTTCCTCCCCTCCCGGTTCCACCCTCTTACCCTCTCCTCCCTCTCCCACCCATCCCACTCCTCCAATGTGGAGTGTCTCTATATATCAGCCCCTCTCAGTATGACAGTCATATGAGGGCTAAGAGCTTCCTCTTGCACTGGGGGCTTACATGGTAGCACCCCTAGGGCAAATTGTCCCATTAATAGGTAACAAAGTCTATGTTACTGATTCTTTTGGTGTGTTGGTTGTAGGAAAGTTATCTTGTACTATATGGCTAAAATCCAATTATAAGTGAGTAGATGCCATGTGCATCTTTCTGAGTCTGGGTTAGCTCAGGATGAGCTTTTCTAGTTCCATCTGTTTGGCTGCAAATTGCATGATTTTTGTTGTTTCTGATAGATAGTTGAGTAGTATTCCATTGTGTAAATGTACTACATTTTTTTTTATTCATTTGTTGGTTGAGGGACATCTGGGTTGTTTCCAGTTTCTAGCTATTATAAATAAGGCTGCTATGAACATAGATGAGGATATGTGCTTGTGGTTTGGTAAGGAATCGTTTGGGTGGCTACCCAGAAGTGGTATTGTTGGATCCTGAGGTAGGGCTATACCAAGTTTCCTAAGATATTGTCAAACTGATTTCCATAGTGGCTGTACAAGCTTGCACTACCACCAGCAATGGAGAAGTGTTCCCTTTTCTCCACAACCTTGCCAGCATGTGTTGTCATTTGAGTTCTTGATCTTAGCCATTCTGACAGGTGTGAGATGGAATCTCAGAATCATCTTGAGTTGCATTTCTCTGATGATTAAGGATGTTGAGCATTTCTTCAAATGCCTCACTGCCATTAGAGATTCCTTGTTTGTGAATTCTCAGTTTAGCCCTGTTTCCCATTTTTTGATTGGATTATTTGGTTTCTTGAGTTCTTTATAAATCATTGATATTAGCTCTCTGTTGGAAGTGGGGTTGGTAAAGATCTTTTCCCAATCTGTACATTGGCATTTTGTTCTAATGACAGTGTCCTTTGACTTACAGAAGCTTTTCAGTTTCATGAGGTCGCATTTATTGATTGTTGGTCTTAGAGGCTGAGCTGTTGGTGTTCTGTTCAGGAAGTTGTCACCTGTGCCAA
Organism: Lophiomys imhausi; assembly: GCA_907164525.1. NCBI lineage: Eukaryota > Metazoa > Chordata > Mammalia > Rodentia > Muridae > Lophiomys > Lophiomys imhausi. The sequence continues at coordinate 2,416,553 of CAJQZJ010033200.1, read as the reverse complement.
TGAGTTTGAGACTTTTCCCTACTTTCTCTTCTCTTAGATTTAGTGTGTCAGGCCTTACGTTAACGTCTTTGATCCACTTGGACTTGAGTTTTGTGCAAGGTGATAAGTATGTGTCTAATCCCATTCTTTTACACGTCGACATCCAGTTAGATCAGCACCATTTGTTGAAGATGCTGTCCTTTTTCCATTGTATTGTTTTTGGCCTCCTTGTTAAAAATTAAGTGACCATAGGTGTGTGGGTTCATTTCTGGGTCTTCAATTCAATTCCATTGATCCACTGGGTCTGTTTCTATACCAGTACCATGCTGTTTTTATTACTATTGCTCTGTAGTACAGCTTGAAATCTGGGATGGAATTGTACAGGATTGATTTAGCTATTCTGTTTTTTTTTTTTTTTGTTATTCCATATGAAGTTGAGAATTGTTTTTTCCAGGTCTATAAAGAATCGTGTTGGTATTTTGATAGGAATGGCATTGAATCTGTATATTGCTTTTGGCAGGATGGTCATTTTTATTATGTTGATACTACCTATGCATGATCATGGGAGATCTTTCTGATGTCCCCTTCAATTTCTTTCTTCAAGGACTTGAAGTTCTTGTCACACAGATCTTTCACTTGCTTGGTTAGAGTTACCCCCAGTTATTTTATATTTTTTTGTGGCTATTGTGGAGGGTGTTGTTTCTCTAATTTATAAATACTAGGTGGCACAGTGTTGTTAACAAACCAATATCATCAGTGCTGCTTTGCTGTGTGTGTGTGTGTGTGTGAGTGTGTGTGCAAGTGCATGTGTATTGTGTATGTATATGTGTGCATGTGTGTGTGTGTGAGTGTGTGTGGGTGTTTCTATGTGTGCATGTTTCTGTGTGTGTGTGAGTGTGTGTGCAAGTGCATGTGTACTGTGTGTATATATGTGTGCATGTGTGCGTGTTTCCATGTGTTCATGTGTGTGTGTGCAAGTGCATGTGTATTGTGTGTGTATTGCAGTTGGTGGGGGCACTATCAGGGCACACCTAGGAAGGAGCCTATCTATGGTTTTTTTCAATGACAAGCTTGAAATATGGCACTTTTTAATGATGCAGTGTTTTTCTTTATCATGTCTTGTCATATATTACATTAATAACAATCTCCCATATTCCACAACTTCACCTTTCTTGTAACCACATGACATACATGTAACTCATAAACCTAGACATAGACTTTTGAGTCACTTAGCTGCTCTGCTGGTATGATCACTTAAGATACACCAGGAACCGTGTATACTCTAAATATCCTGTGGTGAGGAGGAGGTAGAGAATTTACACCTATGTACAGAAAGTCTGTGAAATTGGTTAAATATCAACACAACATGACTGAGCACCAACCAAGGACTGCCAACCCTAATGGACTAAAAGCTCCTTAGTGGCAGTCAGGGCCTCATTGTTTTTGACCACCTTCTTGACAGTATAGTAATTAATATTTTTTCCTCAAAGATCTTGAATGATTCTAAAAACATAATTTGTCTTCTCTTTTCTCTCTTAGGATTTTTTGGGGATATGTTCTACTAATCAAATAACAAAGAAATGGGATTTTCCTTGTAGATTCAACCTAACTACATGAAGGTGCTTACTCGGTAACATGCATTATCAAGTCTTCTTTTACAAACTGCAAAGTACTTTGGTTAAGTTCCCATGAAGCCACATAAAAGTTTCATTTTCTCTCCTTTCCTTGCTCTAAAGACCATATAACTAAGCAATGTGAATAAAACACATATGATGCTTAAACTTCCTTGCTAAGGACTTGGTGCTTCATGACCCTCACACTCCGATAACACTTGCTGATTGTTTCAATGCAATCTCAAAAGCAAGAGCTGCTCCAGTCTATGAGGGACACAGAACAGTGCCATAAATCTGAAGAGAAAATACCCCTGCAGGATGCATTCACTTTGTTTAGCTGGTTGATAATATGGAGAGAAAAAGACATTCAGTATGTTTTAAGCCTTCCTTATTTTCATTTGTTAGAATCCCTCAAGTAATGTCCTAATTACTATGTGCATATTTCTTTTTGAAATGATTATAGAATATTTTTGTCTTATTTTGTGAGAAGTTTTATTTCAAGATAAAACAGAATTTAAATTAGTGGTGACTTTGTTTTTTTTTTTTTTTTTCTAATCCAGTAAGACAAATATACAGAAGAAAGACCTCAGAAAACATCCTATTCAACTACATTTATAGAAAAATTGAACAATGAAAGAAATGAATATAATGATTTCATTTTGGTAATGTTTTTCATATGAGGCATGCCAGAGAACAGAACATGATAGAAAAAGGAATTTCATTTTGTCCCCATGTGGTGCCATTTTGTTTCTTTAGTGTATTCTCCTTAGTCATCCTCCTTTGGGTCTTCTGGTTTCTAGGAAGGACCAGACAGTTTGATGAGCATCTTTGTGACAAGTCACCTTACCTACCTCCAAGCAACAGCAAGCCTTGTTGGGCAAATCGTCCCCAGGATGAAGACTAGGGCTTATGATGTGATGATGACATTGAGCACAGCAGCCCTGAAACAGGCTGTCCCATGGGGTACATCCTGTTCAGATGGGGACAGTGACAGCTTTTTCAGAGTCACATGTAAAACCGGATCTGAAATATCCATGAACAATCAGTCCATTGTCCTAACCAAGACCACCTATCCGCTTTCCAAGATATGTGTGCCTACCCTTCTTATTGCTTCCTTTGTATATCAAATCCCATGATTCCACCAGCCCCTCAGACACTGTAGTTACTGAGAGCCTTCTTGTTTTCACCCAACATGACCATGTAGACCAACTTTCAACTCTGTCCTTCTCCATTCCTGGGCAAGCATGAGCACAAATACCCACCCCCAGTCTGTTAGAACTCACAAAGTTTTGGGTTTCAACATCAGTGAGGGTGTGGTTGGGATCCTGCCCTCAGGATTGTTCTTTGTCGATAAACAGACCATGAAAGACCCAATGTCCACATTCCTGCACCAGAAAGAATGGCTGCTCCCCAAGCTCTTGGGAGGAGAACAGACATATTACCAATGAAGGAACCAGTGCAGTTTGCTACTAATCATCCATTACAAAAGTGTCAGACATCACAGTTACCACAAGGCACCAAACCATGCAGCCAGCGAGGTACTGAGCATAAGCAGCCACTGGGCTCCAAGTTGGTCCTTTCTGTGAGACCACCAACAAGTTTTTTCACTTAGAATCAACGCAAAAGTCCTTGTAATCTGTCTTATAAGGTGAAGACTTGATGAGGATCATCCTGAAGACCTGACTAGGTTTTGAGGTCTACTTCTCTTCAATTAACAAACCAAAGCCCACCTGTCATAATTATCTGCAGGAGTTAATAGTGATATATGTTGTTATTCCTCACATAGCCTAAGTTGAATTCTCTACAACAACAACAAAAGATAATATGATCAACTGGAACAAGAGTAACAAATGCCCTGAGTGAAATAATTTATAATCATTTCTAAAAGAAGGGGATATGTAGTAATTAGGACATCACTTGGGGGATTATAACAAATGAAAATAACAAAGGCAAAATAATCTGATTGTTTTTCTCTCTCCAACTTATCATTCAACTAAACACAGTAGATACATCCAGTACTACTAAGCAAATAATAAATACAAAAGCTACAAAATAAATCATAGAATGAAAATTACTACCATATTTTATTTAACATCAATAAATTAAGTAAACTTTTCCATAAGTGGTAGAAAAAAATCACATGTAGTTATCACCAAGAAACAAATTTTAAACCAGTTAACTCAATTTTTAATTTCCACTGACCAAAAAAAAGAAATCTAACTGATTCTGGGAAAGCAAAATTGATAAAATAGTTTCAATAAATATGAAGTCATAAAAATGGACATAAAATAGAAAACACAAATACATTGATGGAAATTGCTCTATACATACAGGCACATGTACCCATTCTGTGAAAAAAAAATAATGCCTCACAAGTCAAACTCAATATAGACATATACAGCAAAACTACATGAGAAAATAAATTATGGCAGTGCTAACAGCTCGTCACACTGTCTGCAGTAAAAACTAGCATATTTTTAGATAACCATCTTCCACCTGATTCATCCAAGGGTCTCAGGCCTTCCTGGCCACTCTGTCATTCTCCATTTTCACTCACACCTCTCCTGCAGTGTGGGCTTTTTCTTAATCATTAGCAAGCAAAGACTCCCTTGCAGCTAAACGCCAGCACTGTGCAAGCTCTGCATGGAACTCTCTTCCAAAAGTCAGCAAGAACACAAAGCCCATGGTTAACGATACCTCCATGTTGACATCAGCTCATATTTCAATCATAACATAGAAGACTTTATAATCATAATTATTATTTTATTCATGATCATCATCTGTTTTCTTATGTCTTATGGCATCTTAAGTTCGCTTCAGTGCTAGGGCTGTGTGTTTACTTATTTTTTGCTGTTCTTCCCTTAAAATGTAACACACTGAAGGAAATTATCTTATTGGATTTTACATATTTTACCTCTCTCTCTCTCTCTCTCTCTTTCTGTGTGGGAGTCAGTTCTTTTCTTTTTTTTAATGTTTGTTTATTGCTTCACGTAATATCTACATTACAGTTCCCTCCCTCCACCCATCCTGTTCCCACTCTCCCACCTATCCAATCCTCCAGAGTGAGGTGCTGCTACATATCAGCCCCTCCCCCCAGTTCAGCATCATATGAGGGAAAAGAGCTTTCTCATACACTGGGGGACTACACGGCAGCTTCACTAGGGCAAAGTGTCCCACTACCAGGTAACAAAGTTTATGATCCTGTTCCTTTTGGTCTGTTGGTTGTAGGATAGTTACCTCTTGTGCATCTTTCTGTGTCTAGGTTAGCTCACTCAGGATGAGTTTTTCTGGTTCCATCCATTTGACTACAAATTGCATGATGTCCTTGTTTCTGATAGTTGAGTAGTATTCCATTGTGTAAATGTAGCACAGTTTTTAAAATCTATTCTTCAGTTGATGATCATCTGGGTTGTGTCCAGTTTCTACCTATTACAAATAAAGCTGCTATAAACATACTTGAGGAGATGTGTTTGTGGTTTGGTGAGGAATGATTTGGATGTATGCCTAGGAGTGGTATGGCTAGGTCTTGAGGTAGAGCTATTCCAAATTTTCTAACATATTGCCAGACTGATTTCCACCATGGTTGTACAAGCTTGCACTCCCACCTGCAATGGAGGAGTGCTCCTGTTTATCCACAATCTCACCAACATGTTGTGTCATTTGAATTTTTGATCTTAGCCATTCTGACAGGTGTGAGATGGAATCTCCGAGTCATCTTGAGTTGCATTTCTCTGATGATTAAGGATGTTGAACATTTCTTCAAGTGTCTCTCAGCCATTAGAGATTCCTCCTATGTGAATTCTCAGTTTAGCTCTGTCCCCATTTTTTGATTGGATTATTTGGTTTCTTGGTGTTTAAATTCTTGAGTTCTTTATAAATTATCGATATTAACCCTCTGTCAGAAGTGGGGATGGTAAAGATTTTTTTCCCAATCTGTATGTTGCCATTTTGTTCTAATGACAGTGTCCTTTGCCTTACACAAGCTTTTCTGTTTCATGAGGTTCCATTTGTTGATCATTGGTCTTAGAGCCTAAGCTATTGGTGTTTCTTCATGAAGTTGTCACCTGTGCCAATCAGTTCGAGGCTTTTTCCTACTTTCTCTTCTATTAGATATAGTGTGTTGGGCTTTATATTAAGGTTTTGATCCACTTGGACTTAAGTTTTGTGCACAGTGATAAATATGGGTCTAATTGCATTCTTTCACATGTTGACATCCAGTTAGACCAGCACCATTTGTTAAAGATGCTACCCTTTTTCAATTGTACAGTTTTGGCTTCTTTTCGAAAAATTACTTGACCATAGCTGTGTGGGAATTTCTGGATCTTCAGTTCAATTCCATTAATCAACTTGTCTGGTTCTATTCCAGTAACATGCTATTTTTATTACTATTGCTTTATAGTATAGCTTGAAATCAGGGATGGTGATATCTCTAGATGGTTTTTTTTATTATATAGGATTGAGTTAGCTATTCTGGGTTTCTTGTTGTTCCATATAAAATCTAGAATTATTCATTCAAGGTCTGGAAAAAATAGTGTTGATATTTTAGTAGGAATTGCATTGAATCTGTATATTGCTTTTGGTAGAATGGCCATTTGTATTATGTTGATCCTACCTATCCATGAGCTTGGGAGATCTTTCTATCTTCTGATGTTCTCTTTAATTTCTTTCCTCAAGGACCTGAAGTTATTGTCATACATGTCTTTCACTTGCTTGGTTATAGTTACCCCCAGGTATTTTATATTGTTTGTGGCTATTGTGAAGGGTGCTGTTTCCCTTATTTCTTTCTTGGCCCATTTATCTTTTGTATAAAGAAGAGCTATTGAGTTTTTTAATTAATTTTATATCCAGCCACCTTGCTGAAGGTGCTTATCAGTTGTCGGATTTCTCTAGTGGAATTTTTGCAGTCGCTTATGTATGCTATCATATCATCTGCAAATAGGGATACTTTGAATTCTTCATTTTGAATTTGTATCCCCTTGATCTCCTTTAGTTTTCTTATTGCTCCAGCTAAAATTTCAAGTACTATGTTAAAGAGATATGGAGAGAGTGGGCATCCTTGTCTTTTCCCTGATTTTAGATGAAATGTTTTAAGTTTCTCTCCATTATTTTGATATTGGCTACTGACTTGCAGTATATTGCCTTTGTTTTTTCTAGGTATGGTCCTTATATGCCAGCTCTCTCTAGGACTTTTAACATGAAGCATTTTGTCAAATGCTTTTTCAGCATCTAGTGAGATGATCATGTGGTTTTTTTTCTATCAGCTTGTTCATATGGTGGATTACATTGATGGATTTTCAAATGTTGAAAGAGCCCTGCAATCCTGAGATGAAGCCAACTTGGTCATGATGTATGATACTTTTGATGTAGGGGTTAGATAAATTAGATTTGGAAAATATATAGGAGTTTCTGATACTGTCTCTTAATTCGGGGCCTGAAGAGCATTATCAGCATGAAGTCAGCAAAAA
>CAJQZJ010033200.1:2397020-2409486 GCA_907164525.1 Lophiomys imhausi | reverse complement strand
CAGAGCAGCTGAGTTCCTGATTCAAAAGAAGTAAGTTGGCCTGCAGAAGGCTGGGGTCTCCCACAGAGAAGAAAGCATGAAGCCTTATTTAAGGTGAGACTGCAATAACCAACTTACCCTGACAAACCTGCATCTTAGAGATCCAGAAAAAGGACTGCTAAGTGCGTTAAAGAATCTACAACAAAGACTGTGTTCCTGACGACTGAGGACCTGCCCCAGAGACTGTATCATTCTAAAAGGTTATGAAAGTGGTTGTTATGATTATCAATAGTGGATAGGTTAAAGGGGTTGTAGGAATTTATAGGATTAATAGTTAAGAAATTGTTGGTGTTTGTTATAAGTGAATTTAGTAATAAATAAATAAGTGTTAAATAATAATTTAAAAGTTTGGTTACATTTTGATGTATTTTTGGATTTAATTTGTATTTTATTGAGTATTTTCACATCTATATGAGTAAAATTGGTTTGAATTTCTTAGTTTGTTGGGTCTTTGTGTTGTTTAGGTATCAGGGTGACTGTGGCCTCATGGAATGAATTTGGTAGTGTTCCTTCTATTTCTGTTTTGTGGAAGAGTTTGAAGAATATTGGTATTAGTTCTTCTTTGAAGATCTGATAGAATTCTGTGCTGAAACCATCTGGCCCTGGGTTTTTTTTTTTTTTTTTTTTTTTTGGTTGGGAGACTTTTAATGACTTTTTCTATTTCCTTATGGGTTATAGGGCTGTTTAATTTTTTAAACAGATCTTTATTTAACTTTTTTATGTGGAATCTATCAAGAAAATTGTCCATTTCGCTTAGGTTTTCAAATTTTGTGGAGTACAGATCTTTGATCTAAAGTTTTTCTGGATTTGCTCGATGTCTGTTGTTATTTCTCCCTTTTCATTTCTAATTTTGTTGATTTGGGTATTTTCCCTTTGCCTTTTAGTTAGTTTGGCTGAGGGTTTTTCTATTTTGTTGATTTTCTCAAAGAACCAACTCTTGCTTTCATTGATTCTTTGTATTGTTCTTTTTAATTCTAAGTTGTTGATTTCAGTCCTGAGTTTGATTATTTCTTGCTGCGTGTTCCTCTTGGAAGTGTTTGCTTCTTTTTTTCTTTCTTTTCCAGTTCTGCTGCTTTGTTGCTAATATGAGCTGTCACAATTTTCATTTTGAAGTCACTTAGTGGTATGAATTTTCCTTGTGGCACTGCTTTCATTGTGTCCCATAGGCTTGGGTATGTTGTGCCTTCGTTTTCATTGGATTTTAGGAAGTCTTTGATTTCCTTCTTTATTTGTTCCTTGACCTAGTGGTCATTGAGTATAAAGTTGTTCAGTTTCTATGAATGTGTAGGCTTTTTGTAATTTCTGTTGTTATTGAAGTGCAGCTTTAATTCATGTTGGTCTGCTAAGATACAAGGCATTATTTCAATTTTCTTGTATCTGTTGAGGATTGCTTTATGTCTGAATATATAGCCAGTTTTGGGGAAGGTTCTGTGAGGTGCTGAAAAGAATGTACATTCTTTTGTGTGTTCTATAGATATCTGTTAGATCCATTTGTTTCATGACCTCTGTTAGTCTAATTATTTATCTGTTTGGTTTTTGTCTCAATAAGTGTCCATTAGTGTGAGTGGGGTGTTGAAGTCTCCCCCCACTCACATGTGTGTGAGTCAATGTGTGGTTTAAACTTTAGAAGAGAAGAGGGGTTTTTTTGTTTGTTTTTGTTTTGTTACAAACGTTGGTGCCTGCCCCTGTATTTGGGGCATAGATATTCAGTATTGAGATGTCATCTTGATGAATTTTTCCTTTGCTGAGAGTATGTAATGTTCTTCCCTATCTTTTTTGATTAATATCAGTTGAACATCTATTTTATTTGATATTAGGATGGCTACTCCAGCTTGCATCCTGGGACTTTTTGCTTGGAAAACCTTTTCCCAACCCGTTACTCTGTGGTAGAGACTATCTTTGTTAGTGAGGTGTGTATCTTGTTTAGGGATCCATTCTGTAAGCCTGTATCTTTCTATTGGAGGGTTGAGTCCATTGATGTTGAGAGTTATTAATGACTATATGTTGTTATTTCTTGTTATTTTGATGTAGGTAGTGATTGTGTGTTTCTTTTGTTTTAGCTGCAGTGGAACTTTTTGTTTCCTGTGTTTTGTTGGGTGGAGTTATCTTCTCTGGGTTGGAATTTTCCTTCTAGTATCTTCTGTAGAACTAGATTTGTGGATAGATATTGTTTAAATTTGTCCCCCCCCCCCCATGGAATATCTTATTTTTTCCTTCTATGGTGATAGAAAGTTTGCTGGGTATAATAGTCTGGGTTGGCACCTATGGTCTCTTAGTTCTCATAGGACGTCTTCCCAGGCTGTTCTGGCTTTTAAAGTTTCTGAGAAGTCAGGTGTAATCATTATGGGTCTGCCATTATATGTTACTTGATCTTTTTCTTTTACAGCTTTTAATATTCTTTCTTTTTTCTGTATATTTTGAATTTCAGTTATTATGTAGAGAGAGGAACTTCTTTTCAGGTCTAGTCTATTTGGTGTTTTGTATGCCTCTTGGAATTTTACCAGCATTTCTTTAAGTTTGGTAAATTTTCTTCTATGATTTTGTTGAAAATATTTTCTGAACCTTGCAATCATGAGTCTTCTATTTCATCTATGCTTATAATTCTTAGGTTTCGTCATTTCATTGAGTCCTTGATTTCTTGGATGTTATGAAGAGAACTATTTTAGATTTCTCATTTTCTTTGATTGATTTCTTCCATCAAATCTTCCATGCCTGAGATCCTGTCTTCCATCTCTTGTATCCTATTTGAGATACTCATGTCTGTAGTTTCTGTTCTCTTTCCTTGGTTTTCCACTCCAGGATTGTCTCTGCTTGTGTTTTCTTCATTGCTTCCATTTCCACTTTCAGGTCTTGACCTGTTTTATATATTTTCTGTTCCAATTTCATTGTCTTTGCCTGCAAATCTTTTATAGCTTTGTCTCTTTCCCACTCTTGTTTGACTGAGTGAGCTTGGAGGTCTCTAATAGAATTCTCTATTGCTTTCATTTGTAAAATTTTAAGTTCTTTAAATTCTCTCAGGGAATTTTTTCTTCTTTTAAGGCCTCTATCATTGTCATAAGTATAGGTTTTTCATCATTTTCATGTATTTCATCTGAGGTGGGATGGTCAGGGCTTGCTGTATTAGAATCACTGAATTTTGTTGGAGTCATATTTCCCTGACTTTTCTTGGTTTTGTTCTTTCACTGACCTTTAGCCATTTGGTTGTCCTTAGCTGGTTGTTCCTAGTGTCTTCTGGACCTGGTGCCAAGGAAAGAGCTTTGGTGTAGAGACCATATAATCTTGGTGGTCTGTAGCTCTAGAGAAGCTGAGCAGGGCCTTGTGTTGGGGGCTGGATCTCAGTGGGCTACCCAAAGTTCACCCCTTCCTGTTGAGTCCCAACTGGGTACTCAGGTCAGGGAATGGGGTGGGGTGTGTTATTCCACCCTGAAGGATTCTGAAATCCATCAGGTCTTCCTAGTGAAGTCAGTGGTAGAGTCGGGGGATCATGGATTTTAGGCTAGAGCTGCAGATCCCCTGCTGCTCATGTGTCTGGTCTGAGGGTCATGTTTGTGGTTGTGGTACCCCAAGGAGGCTCCTTCTAGGCGGTCCCCAGGGGACCTCTCTGTCTCTCAGCTCTAAGTACTTAACCCTTGTAGTGTGTGTCACTCTGGCAGTGTGCAACGGCCCAGAACCCACTGTTCCGTGGCTGGAACTGTAGATGCTGAAGATCAGATATCTTGTAGCAGAGAAGCAAGGTGTACTGGCAGGGAGATTTGCTATGAACACCACAAACCGTCCACAGGGCTTGGACTGAGTAGAGCTCTGTTGCCATTTAACTTGACCACCCTCCTTTTAGCCTGCTCTGGTCTTAGCATTCCTGTGGATCTGCTGATCCTCTCTGAGGTGCTGGAGTGACCGTATGGAAGCTGAGGGCTTAGGAATCTGGGAAGACCTCTGTCTGGAGGTCGGAACTGCCTGCTCAGGCTCAGGCCCTAGATTGATCAGACCTGTGGGCCACTGTACCGTGGCAGGGAGTACCCACCCACTCCCCACCTACTACCCCCTACTCCCACCCCCTCAGCCTCCAACCTTCCCACCCCCCATCCCCTCACCCCCTCACTCCCTTGCCTTGTGTGGCTGCAATGTTCTTCCAAGAGTTTGCGTATCCAGTAAAGGTACCTGTATTGTCCAAAGACTTTCTGGGTGAGTCCAAATATGCTTGTTCCTCCCAGATCACTGCTCTGCTGGAAATATACTGAGGTGGTCCTGCAGTTCTCCCATTGCTCAGAATGTGCTGTGGGTCCCTGCTATACTGTTTCAGCTCCAAACATACTCATTCCCGTGCCCATGCTGGCTGCCACCATCTTAATTCCCCTCTTTTTCTTTTTCTACTGGTAAGGTCTCTAGGATTGAACTTATCTTGTTGAGCATCACAGAAAGCACCTTTAACCACTCAGTCAATTTGCCAACAGAGGAATTTATTCTTTTGCTCAATATTGCCTCCCTGTTATTTGAACTAAATAACTATGCATTTAACTTGCATAAAATGTCAAGAGAATATATAATTATTCAAAGATATAAATTATCATTATTAATTTCACAAGAAATAACAAAGTTAATTGAAGTTAATAACAAAGCAAATGATAGGTACACAGAAAGAGAGATATACAGACCAATGTGAAAAGCTAAATGTCAGTACACAAACCAGGTGTGGTGGAGCATGTCTGGAATTCCAACACTGGAAAACTGGGACATGAAGATCAACATGAGTTTGGGGACACCCTGAACTACATATTGAATTTCTTGAGTCATCTTGAGCTACAGAATGAGACCATAAATCAGAAATACTGATATGGTGAAAGGGATGGTACATCTACTGTATAAATCAACAAGTTGTAACCTTAAATAAATGTTCCAGTTTTATTTCTGGAAGTGACAAAAATAATCCAGTGAAAAGAAATTTAAGGGAGAGGGATTCATTTTAGCATACAATTCCAGGCTACAGTCTATCATTGTTGAGAACTCACAGAGATGGGTGCCTGAGACAGCTGGTTATGCTATATCTACAGTCAAGAGCATGGAGAAACAAATGCACCCATGGCTGCCTGCTTATCCACCCAGCTACAACTCAGGATCCATCCTAGGGAGAGATGCCACCACAATGGGCCACATCTTCCTGTATCATTCATAATCAAGACAGTCCAATTCGATCTAACAACAAAGACACAATTATTATTAAGACTGTCTTCCTAGGTGACTCCAGGTTATGGTATATTGACAATGGAAACCAGGCCAATATGACATAAGCCAGAAATAATAGATGAATATATAGAAGACAGTGTTGCCAATATAGAAGATAAAATAGATGGAAACAAACGGAATTGACAGCGATGGAGTCTAGATACCCACCTGAGAGTGGACAAGCCACTAGTGATTCTGAGCTCTTCCTGTCTCCCTTTGGAAGGCACTAGATTCACTGTGAGCTTCCTGTTACACAAGGAAGCTTCTTCCTCCCTACCTTTACCCATTCAGGAAGTAGTCTACATGCTATAATTCTACAGAAATTACTCCAAGCAGTTTATACTTAAACTCTCAGTCACTAGATGTTCTGTTAGTCTCCCTGACAGCAGTCCCTATTTCACTCATAAATAATGAAAAGGACAAACAAATAAAAAGAGATATTTATTATAAAACTACTTATTCTCTTGCAGGAAGACAGAAAGATGGCAAGATTTAGAAATCAGTTGCTAAAAAGGGACTTATAAATTGGCCATATGGAAAATGAGTGAACTTTGATAATGCATACTAAAATTCATGGACAATACTTCTTGCTTGCTTCTTCAAATACTACTTAGACATTTGAAGAATATATTTCTTCAATATTTGTAATTTTTATTAATTTTAATTTTAATTCATTTCACAATAATTCGTTTATGCAACTGAACAATTGAGGAACTTTTCTGTAATTCTGAAGTCAATACAGATCTTTCCCTGTTTTTTTGGATTTTGTGTTTATAAGTATGCATGAAGGTGGGACTGAGATAATTTATGTTGCCCAGAAAACATTTAGGAAAGCATATGGCTTAGCCAAAAGATTGTGCTATTTAATCTGTCTTCCATGTTTTCTGCGGTGTATCTGTTGATGGAAACCTCAGAAATGCATGATTATTAATTACAGACACAATTCCCACATTCACAGAGTGACTCTGCCACATCTTACTCATTGGAGGCTTCACCAGCTTACATTGTGTCTGGTTCCCTGACCCATGAAGTATTCCGAGGGTCTTGAGGATTTTGGAGGGAGGTGAAGAGGGGATGGAACCAGGTGAAAGCATTAAGACGAGTAAGCAATGCCCCTCTCCTTTCGCACCAAATCTATTAAATACTGTCTGGGAGATAGAGTGCAGAATCTGTGAACTACAGGGAAAATAAGATGTGAGCAGAGTTATGGCCAGCATGCTTCACTGGAATTGGTTGATAAATTTCTCTTACTAGCTGGTTGGTTTTTAAATAAATTATTTATTTAATGTTAGACTATGAATATGTATATTCATTAGTATATGAACATGTGTGTTAGCATGTACATGCAAGTTCAAGTGGCTGTAGGGCCAACAGTAGTCAGTTGCTCCTGGAGCTGGAGATACAACGATCGTGGGCCACTCTGTGTGGGCGCTGGAAACCAAACCCACGTCTTCTTCAATCACAATATGCTACATACTCTTAACTGCAGAGCTGTCTCTCAATCCCTTAACCAGATGTTAAATGTTTATTAACATTGAAGGTCAAAAAGATGGCAAATTTCCAAGCTGTTCAGTTTCACCTTTTCATATTTAAAGAACAGTTCGAGTGTGTCTACTTGATTATCTCACAGTATGGACCTCAGTCCCTAAGGTTTGGTTATGGGTCATTCTTCCTTTCAAAACAGATATTTCATGGAGATTGTCAGCATTTCCACAATGCTTTCTATGTCATTAACTATCTCTAAAATCACTTCTCAAAATGTTCTTAAAATCAAAATTCTTACTCATGGCCCTTGAGCATCATTTCAGTCCGATCTCTCTGCTAACTCCTCCTAACTCCTTTTTCTTTGTTTTTAATTCTTCCCTTTGTTTGTCTGCTCTCCAGAAGCTATGCCCCATGTCAGTGTTTCTTGTTTATTGTTGTAGTTTTAATGCTGTTCTTTAAACTCACTTTTAAAACATCTTTATTTTTAATTAGCAAACCATAATTGCATATATTTTTAGAATACAAAATGGCATTTCAATAAGGGAGTGATCAAATCATAATAATTAGCTCATACATTACAGCACTTATTGTATTTCATTCTGCTGACATTGAAAGTCCTCTGAGCTATTTCATGTATACAGTGCTAACATTGCAGCGGGTAGCAGAAGTCAGTCTTCTAAGGAATACTAGCTGCACATGAAGTGACCAAACCTTTCAATTCCTGCACCCACTGCCTGCCTCTGGTAACTGTTTTCTTCTCTGTCTCAGATAAAGTCCTTTCAGACAAATTTGATGGTTAAAATCCTGTTAGTTTATGGGGGTTGGTGGTGCTGATGTTTGAACAGCCACTTGGAGAACAGTGTGAAAAGCAGTCTGTCTGGTCACTGGACACATGCGTTCCCTCTGGTCTCCAACATTGCTTCCTCCTTCTCATGATTGTTAGGTAAAGCACAGCTCCCAGAGAGCCCTTACTCACAATCTTAAACATGACAAATTCCCTTCTCACTAGCACCACCACATCTAATACTTATTTTATCATCTTTGCACTCAGCACATCCAGAAATTGTGTCTTTTTGTCTTATTTTACTTATGTGTTTATTGCTTATTTAAAAACTTACTTTTCTATGGAGCAAAGAACTGTTGCTGTTCCCTCACAAAACGAGAAGAATGGCTGATAGGTTTGATAATTATGTGTGTGTTAGTGCACCTGTTGGCATTTACTGAGAGTTTATTCTTTGCTTTGTGGTCATGAAAATGGTTACTTCTAGATTGTTTTCTCTAAAAGTATAATAATAGAATTATTAACAGCAATATCATTTTTTTGGAGAGTTGAATATTTAGAATAGTTAAAGAATCATCAAGGGCATAAAATTAGTGTATAACAGATACTCTGCAGCTAAGTTGATCTTCCACTCTGAGAGACTAACTTCACAAACCAGAACCCTTCATGGATGTGAAAGAGATAAAAAAGGAGAACACGTTTTCACATATGTGCAGATATTTAGGCAGTAAAGATTTAATATATGACAAATCCACTTATTTTTCTCTCCATATTATACACATATGTGTGTGTCATATAGGTGAAAAATTAAAATTATTAATCAGAAGACTATTTCAGCCAAGTTGAAGGTGGAAAGAGGTGTGAGGCATTGTTATTATTCTCATATTTGTAATTTAGAATGTGCTACAGATTTTGAAGTTTAATTCCCTTCATTAATTATTGCTTGTAATGTTGCCGTGGTTACAATTACTCATGGTAACTGAAGCTGGCTGAGGCTGCCGGCAGAGCATGAAGAATATTGGCTCAGATTTCTACTGAGTTACATGGAATGGAAATTTTGTCATCTTCCAATTTAAGGCTCTCCAAATTTTCCTAAAGTGGTTTTATTAGCAATGTATCACATAAGGAAAATGCACATTTGGATAATTTTAATTTGGTTATCACAAATTTTACTCTAAATTGGTGCCACTTATATATACACTACCACATTTTCCTTTATCAACAATCTCATTCAGCCACATAGGCTTCTACTTGATGAGCTTTTAAAACAGACTGCATTCAATGAGTTCCTGCTTAAGAAGTATTAAGAAAACAGATTTTAAGCAACAAAGATATCACATAATTTCACCCAAAGTAACCTGCAAATACAAAGTATCAATTTAACCTGGCACAAGAATCAAGTTTTATGTTTTACTTTTTCTCCCTCAAGAAGTCAGATACAAAGCATTTTACAATAGCCCTAATGTAACTTAGGCAAGTGTGCATCTATGACCAGAGGAAGTGAAGTTAGAGAAACATACAGAGATGACTTCACTCGTGTCTATATATGTGGGGACACTTGAATTTTTATTTTTCCCTCAAATACTATGTACAAAGTACCACAATAAGTACTCTGAGAGACAGAATACCACATAACTGGCTCACAAGTACGAGGACGCCAATATTTCATTGAAACAATGTGATGTACATATTGCTTTAAATTGTAATGGTATTGTCATTTAAAATAAAATTGATTATGATATTATTTAATTTTATTATTATTATCGCTAGGTGTCATGTTGTGGCTCAAATCCAGGGCCCTTTACAAGTCAGGAAAATACTTTCACTGAGCCACCTGTGAATTTACCCTGGTGAATTCAACACCATGTTGTGTTTTATTTCCTATCAAGTATTTTTATTTTAGTGTTATTCATATCTCATTTAATGATAAAAATAGTAGTCCCATCCTCTTAATATCGATTGTAATAATAACAAAACGTCTGAGAACTGTATTATACACAATTTTGTTTCTCAGTAGGAACTCATAATAGGTATATTCTGGAAGGATTTGGAAATGTGCTTCAGAAAACTATAGATATCAGGAAAGGTAGATTTCAATATCATAAGAGCTCAGTTTGGGTTTTCAGGGGTATTTGAAACAAAATTGTATTATGTAGAGAGCTGTTTATCTCCATGAACAAAACAAAGATACAGAAATCTCATCTCTACTCCAGGATGCGGCCATGTGTGTTGCAGAGAATTCATGTAAGCCAGAGTGCAGATTCATCTTCAGTTCTTCATGCATTTTGTTTTTTGGTTTCTGAATAATGTTTTTGTTCAAAATCTGTTCAACCACCTTGTTTTGTATGAGCTCTTTGTAGATGCGAACAGTGAGAGATTATATCACACTCTCCTTCAAAGTCAGCACTCACAGCAAAGGTTCTGAGGACAGCAGAACGTGAAGCGCTGAGAGAATCTGCTTCATCACAGCCACCTCTCAATGCAGCCAGGAGATTCCATGGGATTGGACTTAATTCTTCAAATGCACTCGCGCATCCTGTGGAAACTGAAACAGCTATTAGTAAAAAGGTGAGAACTTAGGAAGAACATCTGGCATTTGCCAGGGGACCAGGGCGGCTTGGGATTTGTTTGGTCAGCTTCTTTTGAAGTCTAGCTATGACTGAGTTTAGTACTTACTATGTAATTGGCTAGAAAGTGGATGAATGGCTCAAAGAAGGAAACTGAACAGATACGGTCCCAGTCTCTGTCAGACAGATGTACCAAAGTAGTCACCACCATGGTGGGCAAGATCTTCATCTGAAACCAATGCTAGGAAATAGGGATGGATTTTACTGAGACAAATCGTAATAATTGTCTTTTCTGGGCGTCTCACGAGTGTCAAATATGCTGGCCTTTACTTTGGACTGCCTTTTCGGTAATGCTCTAACATAAATACCAGTGAAAGGCAGAGCTAGTGCTCCTGGGACAGAAAGCAGGTACGCCATCTTCCACGAGGAAGATCAGGGCCCTAAGCCAGGACTTGTGGGCAAACCCTTAAAGCCCTTCCCTTCCATGTAGGTAGAAAAACACAGCCAATATGATGAAGTTTATATTTTTTAATTGTGAGTAATGCACACTTGGCCCCTCACCTAGAATCCTTATGTCTTCTAATAGAATATATGAAAATGTGAGAGGTAATGCCTGAGCCTTCACAGCAGAACCCTCAGCACACACGTCATTCTGCTTAGAAAGGCTTCATAACAGAATCTCAATAGCTACCCTAAAATACCAGCTTTGAATAGTTCCTGGGAAATACTGTTGTGAGCTTTGCAGTCTGCTCAGGGAGAAGTCAGATTCCCTGCTTGTGAACTCCCAGGATTCATGGCACATATGAATTCCAATGAACAAATACAATGGAATTAAAATTAAAGCTGTTAGTCAGCATCTAGCCGTAGGGTGTAAATAAAAATGTGTGCAGTTCCCACACGAAAGACATAAATGTTTAATAAGAAACTCTAAATACCGAAGAGTAGAGAAAAGTTACTTCCATAATACAAAACAGATAAGTTCTGTTATTTTGTGTGTCTTTTTTCACAGAAGTCCTAAAAAACAGGTTTTTCAAACATAGGATGTATATATTTTTTGTATTTTAACCTAGGAGCACCTTGTCAGTGATTCTGTCCAATTTTCTTTCAAGAGAGAAAATATATTAATATCACAGAACAGAAAGCCTGGCTGCTGAGTTTTCTGCTAAATCTTCCCTTAAGAGCATAAATGGAGACTTTCTTTACTCAACCATCTGGACATGGCTCTATTTTGATTAAAAGCAAGAGGAAAAACTTATTTAACTAAACTTTTAATACACAAAAATCCTGAGGTTCTACTGGAAGAAAACTCAAGAGAGAATAACAGATTAAAAGTCTCCAATGGAAATTATCAATTACTAGAACTCCTAAACAAATGCAGAGGAACAAGTGACTGTACTTAAAACCATCCTTTAATATTTCCATCACCTAAGTATAGCAATTTTTAATGAATTATTTGGGAGTCATTAAGAAAGTATATATAATCAGATATATACTTTATATCCTATATAATCAGATATATTTATCCTTCTCAGCTCTCTGAGGTGGTTGAAGAATAGACAGCTTGAGTCTCATAGCTAAATTTTGAGTTGTTTAGGAATCAAGAGGGCATTCTAGATCTAAGAAGATGGTTATAATAGTGATGCAAGTTAGTATGAAAGCTGTCAGTTATAGAACTTTAAACTCATGGAGATAGTTAGAAGGTAGAAGGTTAAAATCAGGGGCCAAATATGTATGAAGTGGACATTGGGAAGGTATACTGGGCCATTTAACTCTCATAAATGTGGCATATTTAATTCTGCTGTTTTGTATAGAATTTACTGTTATAAGAGAAAGAACCATTTGTTGGATTGAAAAGGGAAGCTGTTGGGGGGGAAGAGGGTGGAAGGGTGGGACAGGAAGGGGGAATAGGGAAGGGTTTGTGACTGAGATGTAACTTGAAGAAAAAAAAATAAAGTACTTATATAAAAAAAAAAGAAAGTAAATTTCAACAAACCAGTTCTGTCATATGACAGAGACAAGATTGAAGGATTTGTCAGGGAAAATGTGCCCAAATATTATGATCTCCATCATTATATATGAATTAGTATAAAAAATGAGGAAACTTCTATTGAAAATTGACTTCAATCATGCTTATTTATTAAGATATTATAGAAATTAATTCCATTAGCTAATTAAAAGTTGCAATAATATAATTGTAATAAATTTTTATTTAGTGAAAACAAAGATCATTTACTCCTATGATGAAGATTTTGTCAGAGAAACTTACCATAGGCAGTGTTTCATATGAGTCAGAAAGATGGCATGTCTTTGATTATAATGGTCTACTGCAATTGTTCATTTTCACAGTCCATTTAAACTAGAAGTGCATGTGTTT
>CAJQZJ010033200.1:2369387-2396620 GCA_907164525.1 Lophiomys imhausi | reverse complement strand
AAACACATGCACTAGACAAATTTAGTTAATCTATTAATTAGAAACATCATGAGAGTATTAAAGATAGGTGGTAAGACTGCAGGTAATAATTATTTTATACTTTTTATTCTGCAACCTAAAGGGCTTACCTTCCATGAAGTCTATTATTTATATCTGTTATGTAGCAATTTCCTCTGAGGTAAATCCTTCTGTCTTGGAGGGAGGCAAATTTAGTTGCAGAATGCTCTGTGGGAGGTGACACATTTGATCATTCAGGGAAGCTCATTAAATTCAAGAAATAACCAACTGAAAGACTTCAGGAAGTTCCTGAAACTGACAGATTCTTTTTTCACTCCCTCTTCATATGTATATAAGCAGTTAAGGACTCCTGAGAGACAATCTCAGACTAGCAACTTTAGAGAGGCTTAGAACAACCCATCAGAACAACCCAGATGCCAAGGATGGGCAGAGAAGACCAGTCTAGCTGCTCATAAAAGGTTCAGATCATTTAAGCTGCTAGAAAGAAATGCCTTCCAACCTGTTGAACTGCCTATAAGGTTCACAGTGAACTCTGTTGGGGAGCACTTTGAGGATGCAGTTGTCATAATTAATTTCTGTTCCTCTAAGTAACATACTCCTGTAAGTAACCCCAATAAAACCCATTGATCGGCAAAGATAGACTTTGGGAGTATCCATACTATGTTCTATCCTAGACCCTCTATCTGAGGTGAATAAATACTTGTTCAAGATTCCCCAGGAATAGTGTCACATGGCATCATAAATTCTCTAGATCCTTTTGTTACTGGACAAAGTAACATAAATAATGCTATTATATGAGTGTAACTAAAATTGAAAGATTCAAGTTGTTTGAGTTTGTGCCAATCATCAGTCATTTATTTCATTCTGGATATAAGATTTATGATTTATTTTTCTTAATTCTCATTTAGATGAATTTCATCTATATAAGCTCAATACTCTCTTTAATTTCTAAGAAAATAATGATTTTTAATGTAGGTAAAGACTTTATGATATTAGCATTTTTAAATGTGTATTTGAGAAAGAATAAGAAGTAAGGACAAGGCTGATGCTCTTTTGTTATACCCAGTTCACAAAACCATAAGACAAGCCAGGAAGGCTCCAACTTGATGCAAAAGCAAAAGGATCTTTAACTGGGGGTATGATCCAAGGCAAGGTCCATCACATGCTCTCCATGCAGGGAGTCTATGAATGGCCCCAAACCTGGAAAGTTTGAGGCTCTTAAGGGCTAGGCAAGGGATGGGGTAGGCAGTTAGAGAGGTGCATGTAACATACAGAATCACATTTGGCCTTGGAGAATGAGCTCAGAGAGTCCTCTGATAACTCTGTTCTCAGGAGGAGAAGGAAACTCCCAGTCAATAATTTCATGATTAACAAGCCATAACAGCCCTCTCAAGGCAATCCTCACGATTTCCCAGACAAGGTGTTTGAGATAGTTTACTGTCCAGTGTGGGGGTTAGTCTTGCCTGTGCATACCAAAAGGTTCATGACCTGGTCTGGGGTGGAGGTCAGTCCTCCTTGTGCATACTGAGAGCCTCACTGAGAGGGGCTCAGTAGAGCTATTAGCCAGGTTGTATAAACATGAAGTTCTTTTGAGACTTCTTTATCTATGGCTTTGTCCAGATGGTCCCTCAGGCCTCTGAGGGAGGGAAAGCTAGGTTTTCAGGACTTCTTTGTTATTTTACGGTATATTACACTGTCTGTTACAGCAGACGGTAGAGCTGGGTAAGAACTTTGGACAGGCCAGGATGAGAGACTGGAGTTTTTGTTCTTTCACTTTTATCTGAATGATGTAAGGCTCATCTTTTATTTGAATGATGCGTCTATCTATGCATAGTCATTCCATGAGTGCCCTATTCTTTGTAGTCTCTAGGTATATTAATTTGTTCCCAGTGACTCTCCATATAAAATCAAATCCTTTTCTCTTTATTTCTCATTGTGTCACAAATCGATATTCATCTGAGAGTTTCTGCCTCAAGTTTCTGATCCTTTCCATTTTCATTCAGCCACATGAATCTGTGAGTAAACTAGAGCACGGGAGGCTCTGTTACTTCTGAGGTCTGGAAAAGCAGTTAGCTTGGGTGTAGAAATGATCTCAGTTAACAGCTATGTGCATAGTGGAAGATACAAAATGATACTCAGTATCATAAGGGAGAGAATTATGAAGTTCATTTACAGTTTTTGTGGAATCCTTGATCTTGGGAGATGGCTTGTTCTTTCTATTACTGATGCTTTTTTATGGCTTAGATAGAAAGTGATTGACAGCATACCTTCCAAGTCTCCTGTGTTAAAAATGTAATTCCAGCTGGCTCTACTGAGATGAGGAGTCAGAGATGGGGCAGTGAAGGTAAGGCCTGATTGTAGGGGAAAGGGTCATTCAGAGAACCGGTTAAAATTTATCCCCAGGCACTACATCGATCTCTCTCTGCCTCCTACCTCCCGGTCTGAATGAAATAAGCCACTTTACTTCACCATCCTGAGCCATGAACTTCCTTCTACCATAGTGATGGATCTAGCAAAGCTAAGTGACCACACACTGAAATTCTGAAGTTGAAAGACCTGGGGGAGGGAAGTCCCTCTCCCGACACTTGGGATATCGCGACCACCCAAAAACTCGCAAGAGACCTTCTTGATGCAATCGCAAGAGGTTTATTTCAGGGATCAGTGCACTGAGGATGCAACTGGTATCCCACGCAGGGGTAGAGGAGTTTGCGGTCCCAATTTTGGGGAGAGTAGGGTATTTAAACCACAACCCAAGGCGGTGAGGGGAAATACAAGTGGAAAGTACCAGCCCAGCCCATTGTTTACCACAAGCCAAGAGGAGAGGGGAAATACAGGTGGAAAGTACCAGCCCATTGTTTAGTTAGTCAGCAGGAAACATCCTATACTTGTTTTTCTGAATGAATTTTATCTTACTTTACTATCAGCTTTGTGGTTAGCTAGTTCCTGGAGCCTGGGGCTCATGACCTGACTGACCTTCATTCTTGGTTCCACCTTTTTTATGGTCAGCTAAGTTCCTAGAACCCAGCTGGCCTAGCTCCACTGCCTGCCAAGGGGGTCTCTAAAATTTTCATTTCTCTCAAAGTCATGAGTAAAAACATGTCTTCTCTCCTTTGGGGATATTTTCATGGATGTTTCTTATGGGGCTGAAAGAAAACCGAAACAGACCTCAATGTATATTTTATTGACTGAGTACTTGATCAGTCACTGAGAAGATGTATCTCTGAGGACTTGTAGTACACAACAACTGCTCATGAGACTGGGTTGACACACAGTGGGAAGGTATCATGTCAGCATCAAATTTGCTAATCAGTTATCATTTTTAATCTGAATAATTCACACAACTAAAACTTCTACATATAAAATATGTTATTTTCACAATTACTACAAAGGAAAATAAAACATAGAAAAGAAATCATCAGCAAAGTTGCATTTCACAACAATCTACTTAAAGACAGACTTAATTTCTATTGACATGATAAAACATGTTGATTATTTCAGCTCAAATTCCAAGCTCCAGCACATTGTTGAGGGGAAGTCACAGAGGCAGGAGTCTAAAGCTTTAAAGAGCAGGGAACAGAGGACAAATACATACATCCTGTAAGCTTCTTTTTTCCTTTTCATTCAATGCAGTGCTCAACCCATGGAATGGTCCAACCAACATCCATGCTAGTTCTTCACACCTCAATCAACCAGGTTAAGAAACTCCTGCACAGTCATTCTCAGATGCCCATATCGTAGGTGATTCTAGTTGTTTCTGAGATTCTAGCATTAACCTTAACTATCACAAATACTTAAATAGAAAATTGACCTGTAGGAGACACCAAATAGAAGATATGGGGCAATGAGTCTTAGAATGACCATTCAAAGAAAGGAAAGTCACAGGACATGGGGCCTGGCTTGTAATGAAACAAGCTTGAGTGGGAGTCATCAGGAGAATGATGAAGTGTTGAGCTTCAGAACACACTATGGAGTCCCCCAGAGATGCAGTTTATCCAGACAGGTATAGAAAACAGTTTGCACATAAGTGTGGGAACTCTAAACAGAAGCGTTGCATTTAGATACCGGTTTTGATAAATTCAGTGAGATCACATGGAAATTGGTGAGGAGCACATAAAAGCAGGGTAGATCTAGATGAGAAAAGATGATATTTCAGACCAGGGTGAGGGAAACAGGTGAAGAAAATAGGATCATTCGTGGGTAAATTTTGAAAACCAAAATCTTTAGGTATGCAGAGAGAGGGTGAAGAACCAGTGACAATTTTATGGATTTTGCCAAATAGGTGAAGACAAGAGAGGGATACAAGATGAAGTCACACATGTCTTTGTCCTTTAACCAGCACCTTTAAACACAACTGTGAAATGAATAAGTAACACAGCTGCCGCCTCCTGCATCATGTGGGGACAAGCAGTCAGTTTCTGAATCAATAAGCACTTTGATTATACTGTTGCTGAGAAACAATGTCTAAACCATATTCCAGTACAATTTCTTTGTAACCGGTTCCTCCTGCCCCATCAAGTGTGACAGTGTATTATTATATATTGACAGAAAACATCAATATGGATGATGTTAGACAGCACGAGGAAAGCATTTTGGTGTGCTGATTTTGTCTTCATAATAGTAGCATTGATCTGTGTTTCGGCTAACGGGGCGACGGCAGCTCACAGCTAATTGCAGGCATCTACGTTGGCATGAGCCATAATACAGTGGATGTCAGATGGGATCTGAATTCAGAGAAGCATCTCTGTAGCCTAATGATTTTTGTCAATTGTAAATTCATTATTAATCTGATTTGTCCTTCTTTGTTCTATGCTCTGAAAATGTTGGTGAACGTGTTTCGCTCAAACTTTCAATAGAGTTAGTGTGGTGTCAGCCGCCACGTTCTGATTTGCTCGCTTTTCTCCTACCTGTTGTATGAACTCTTCTGGTGCTTAGTGGCCAAGGGAACTGCTGTTTGTTAGATGTTTCATATGTTTATGAAATTATTTCTTTTTTAAGGAACTGTCACGCCTACCCCCTTTGTCTGTTATAGACACCACCTTCATCTTCCTACTCTATAGTTCAAAATGACAGCAACACTAATGAACAAGGAAAAGGTTTTGGAAATCTATTTTAATCAATCAGCTATCAAACATGGGATTCTCACAAGAGCCTCAAGTTAGTCATATATGTCAATAAGTTAATAATACCTGATGGAGACTTGCCTTAACCCAACCTTAATCAAGGGTAAGCCTGCTCCTGGACTAAGCTGAACTTTGCTTCACTGTTAGTGTCCTTGTAGAACTAACATCTACAAAGATTATCCTCCTTTTCTCTCTGCCCATCCTCTGTCTTTTATCTGAGATTCATCACCCACCTCTAGCTCTGTCTTCTCAGCAGAGCTTACTCTTAGTGGAATATGTCAGGCAGAGATTTCCTTTAACTTCTGCTGTTTCTCCCAGGAATTTTCCAACCTCCAGCTACTTCCAACCATGCAGTATTCCTTGATTGAACACCATGGGCTTTGTTTGAGTCCAGCACAATTTCTCCTTCTCCCTTGAGACAACATTGCAATAGTCTTATGGATCAAGGATCATCGTTAGCAGACATCATGCTTCATTCTCTTACTATGCAGTTTACAAACTTGTAGCAGGCAGCTGACACAGTAGCATATGTGTGACTTTCAGTCAAGTCAGCAGGCACACATTTCAGTTGACTGTTTTATCAGTGTGTGGGTCATATAGCATGAGAACCTGACTTTGTTCTTCAGAGAGGCCAGAGCATGTGACTGTTGATCTGCCCACAGAGCTTGTGATGTGATCTCTTTAGTCTGGGATTTATTCATAAGAAAACCAAATTGGTTAAAAATAAACACAATACTTTAATTGCCACACAAATAGTGATATTTCAAAAAGACATTATCTTTCATCAATAAAACTTAATGAGAAGAGCCATTCATCTTCCAGCATTCTGGTGTTTTCTCTCCTGACTGATTATGAGTATTCTGGTTCCTAATAGTATATGGTGAAAGTAGGAAGCTGATAAAGGCTTATAAGGATGAACAGGCCACAAAAAATTCCAAATTAGCTGATGAAACGTGCTGAAGTTATACAAAATAGACTAGCTCTCTAGTTCATACACCTCAGTGTGACAAGCAGAAAATTAGACACCTGGCAGACACAGACACAAGTGCTTGGGTTTTAGGTTTTCAGATAAATGGCCAAGATTGCTTTGTGACTGCCAAATTGTTACATTAATGTAAAAAAATAAAACCAAAAAACAGAGAAGCACATTAGATTTTTACCACCTAGGAAATCATGTTCAATTTTTGATTTAAAAATGTCTTCATTACTAGATGGAGAGGAAACTTTCTTTCTCTTACCAGAATGCCTTCTGCCCATTTTGTAGGGTTGAGGTTGCAAAAAGCAAACAAGCAAACAAAAAAACTGATAATACTACTGAACTCTAGAGCATCCGCTGTGCTTGGCATGTGAATTTCACTGTGAAAGCCTTGTAGGGCAACAAGTGCATGCCTAAGGGGAGGCAGCAGTATTTACTGCCTTGATGGGAGTAAGTGGGAGTCAAGTTTGCATGCTGTGTTTCCTTCCCTCTTGCTCACAATGGGGTTTTCTCTAGTTTTCCATTCAGTCCTCAGATTTAACACAGGATGGAAGAAACAATTATAAAACATTCAGCCCAGTAGATTAAAACTCTGTGTAAATCAGACTCAACTCTAAAGAAAACATAGTAAGACAGACTGAGTACGGTTGAGCTAAAGAAAACCTAAGAAGAAATTAGGCAACCTATTAATTTACTAAAGGTAGAGATTTAGAATTTAACAAGGATACAACTGGATCTTAGGTAAATCTTACTTTTGGGGACAGATGGTGACTCAAAAATTCTGTGTATCAAGTACCTGGATCGACATAGCATGATTTAGAAAATATTTTTTGTTGTTACTGTTATTTTTTGGGTGTTTCATTTTAGTTTATTGTGTTGATTTGTTTTCTGACCTTTTTCTTTCTATAACTCGATCAACTGTGATGTAGTTTGATAACAGGAATAAAAACATATTTGGAAATGTGACCTCGTTGTTTAGAAAGGTTCTCAACTTCACACACACACAATTAATCATCACCCATCTGTTATTGCTCTACAGAAAATTCGTAAAAATATTCCTTCAGATTGTTGTGACAAAACACATTCACAAGTCAGTTTGTAAAAAGGTTCATTCATTTTCCCACAGTTCTGGGAGCTTGAGTTTCTAACATCAAAATGATGCAGCATAGATACGCAGTAAGGCCTCACCCTGGTCTGGGGTGGCGGAGCAGGTGTTCAGTGAAGCATATGTTTTGGTCTTTAGATGACAGTGAAGGTGTGTAGTAAGGCCTCCAATGTTTTGCACAGTATTTAACTAGTAGAGCCAAGGAAGGTTGCATTAACCCCATTCTAACAGACACAAATTATGGTGTGCATTACAAATGTAACTTCTACGTTTTTTTCTGCATTATCTCCCTGAGACAAGCATTGAAGACCAGGGACTTAAACAGGTAGAGGCTGGCTGGGGCCATTGTAGCTTTGAGAGAAACAACACAGAAAGGCAATCTGTTAATAGTTTCTTCTTAGAGCTGAATCTACATTGTTCAGAATAGGTCCTAACTTAGGAATGTGAATGACTTATGAGGAAAATAGAGAAATGGACTGTGTTAAATCACTTCCTGCAGATGCAGAGGGAAGAATCCTGGATGAAACTATCAAATATAAATGAAGAATTTCTTTGACTATTTAAATAAAGTAGGAGAAAGGAAAAATGAGCCAAAAAATACAAACAAACAAATGAAATCCACAACAAAACAAAAATGCTAGGTTCATTTCAGAGCCAGTATTTCACTCCAAAATACACCAGAAAAGAATGATGGCTGGGTCAAATTAGAAAGCTATTCACATCCTAATGAAGTTGTTTTTCTCTATCCATCAAAGATTTAAACTTGGAAAAATGAATCTCACAACTTTAGAAATTTTTTCTTGCAAAAAACAGGTGGTGGACAGACATACACAAGCCATTGCCACACCCAGAAACAAAACTGAAGTCAGCTGGACACTGACTTCTAGGTACAGAGCTACATAGATTCCCTTAAGTTACAATCCACTGGTCAAATAGTCAAAATCAACCTGTATTCAAGACAGTGAAAAATAGACACTAACACAAAGTGACTGATATGAACTTGGGTTATCTTCCCTTCTCTTCTGCTGATATGAACTTCTCTTATCTTCCCTTCTCTTCTGTGTTTCTCTGCCTTTGTATCTATATCCTGAAGTGGTATATAGCTGGGTCCTATGATAAGTCTGTTTTTAGTTTTTTTTCTAGTTTATGCTCTTAAAATCTCATATATACACCCATTCTCCCTTTATTTACAAAATTAGATACCCCTCACTTGAAACTACAAATGAACAAATGAGCTAAGTGAACAGATAGTTCTCATAACAAGAATCATAAGACAGTAAAAATATGTATATATGTATATATATATATATATATATATATATATATATATATATATATACCACATCATCAGGCATCGAAACCATACAAATTAAAACCACTTTGAGATTTCTTTTCACTCTAGTTAGAAAGGCTTGGATGGAGAAAACATGTAACAAATGCTTCCAAGAAGGTTGGTGATAAGGCACTCGTGGTGGCCTGAGTACAGAATAGCACAGCAACCACTGTGGAAATCAATGTGCAGGTTCCTCGGAAAGTTACAGTTGGAACTGCCATTCCTGGGCACATTCACAAAGGACTGTTCATCCTTGATCAT
Source organism: Lophiomys imhausi (assembly GCA_907164525.1). Lineage (NCBI taxonomy): Eukaryota > Metazoa > Chordata > Mammalia > Rodentia > Muridae > Lophiomys > Lophiomys imhausi. Next base: position 2,387,807 of record CAJQZJ010033200.1, on the reverse strand, counting down.
CTGTATTCACCACAGAAAGGAAATAAAGCCAGCCTGAAGAAATACCAAATAAGGAAAATGTGGCGTACACACCCATTGCAATTGTACTATGCTGTAAGGAAAAACACATTTCTCAAGAAAGTGGTTAGAACTGGAAAGTATTATATTAGGTGAAGCAAATACTACATATTTTTTCTTGTAGGTGGGTCCCAGCTTTGAATGTCTGAACATATCAAACACTTTTTAGTAGTGACAATTTGGCTATTAAGATGGTAAGTTATCCCTTCTCTCCAACGATGTCTAATGCTTTCATTGTCATTCTTAGTGTATTTTTTATAACACAAATCCTTCTTACAGTCATATTTGTGATATTTACCCAGTGGTTTTTCTTTTTAAATGTAGCATTATAGTAAGTGGAAGGTGTTATTTGCATATTGCAAAATCTTAAAAGATGTTGGAATGCATTACTCTATTGAAGACTCAATAATATTTTATTCCAGAGTTATTTCTCAGCTGAAAAAAAATGTATACCCTTTAGTGACAAAACAATTAATGGAGAGAAATCTGAAAAAAGTGCCAGCAGACAACTGCTCTAAGTTTAAACAGTGTCATTGTGTTTTTTACACACCCTGGTCTGAGGGTTTCCATGGAAGCTGCATCCATGCTGAGCGTCTCCAGATGGTTGACTATTTCAGACTTCACTATGTGGAGAGAGGGACTTCTGTTATTAGGAGGCAAAAGGAGCAGACATAGTGGACACACCTGTGATCTCAACACTTGGCATGGAAGTCCAAGAGGGTCAGGGTCCCAAGGGCTGATGGAACTACACAGTGAATTCAAGGCCAGCTTGGGTTACAGAAGACCATGTCTCAAAAACAGAAACAAAAATATCTTGGGCTATATTTCTTTTTTCTTTTAATATACATTTCTACCAAGTCCTGTATCTTCAATCTCACAGGGAAATGAGCCCTCCATGGAAACCTCAAAACATGCTATGTGGCCATGATCACTAATACTTGCCTCAGAATAAAGAATCTATTAAACTTTCTGTAACACAAGCTTTGATGTACATGGAAACTTGAGTGGCATTTACTTAACATTCCACATTAGAATTCCAAATATAAAATTAAGATGATGTTGAATAATATTTATTAAATTAAAGTGTTATATGTGAGTTCTTAAAATGCATGCAAAAATGTCCTTATCCGTACTTATCAGTATTTTTAATTAATTATGAAGAATAAGGATATTAATGCATCATTTCATTTTGCTTTACTGATTTGAATATTTTTGGCAGTTACATTTTTAAAATTTAAAAATATGCTCACCATGTGCAATTCTAATTAAATTAACATACAAAATATGTTGTTTAGCTTAGCCTCACACAGACCTATGACACTGGCCAGGTGGTGAACTGAAACAGAACTATTACAGTGAAAAGCTTCCTTAGGCAACCTAGTAAGACCTTATCTCCATATTTAAACAAAGAAAATCATAATAGGTTTAGTGTGTAGCTTAATGGTAAACTGATTGCTTAGCATACAGAAGCACTAGATGATGTCTCAGCCCTCCTTCAAAAGCCAGAAACAGTGAAAACAACATATTCACAGTCCTTGAAGCTCATGCGGTGGATAGTTTTAGGTCAGAGTAACACAAGCTGTAGTTATCTGAGGGGAGGAACTTTAGTTATGAGACTGTCCTCAGGAAATCCCCATGAGACTGTAGATAAGCCTGTAGGTTATTTCCTTAACAGTGATTCATGTTGGAGAACCCAGGCCACGGTACGTACATGGTGCTGCTTCTGGGCTGCTGGTGCTGGGTTCTATAAGGAAGAAGGCTGATCAAACCATGTGGGCAAGTGGCCTGTGCATAATATTCCATCTCCAGGATCCTGCCCTGCAAGAGTTCTTGCCCAAGGTTCCTCAGTGCTGAACAGAGATATGGAAGTTAAGGGAAATAAACCCCTTTCTTCTCCATCTTGTTTTTCATCATGGTGTTTCAGCACAATAAATGCAAACCCTAAGACAGCTACTGCCTTTTCCATTTTTTCACTGCCAACATCTATATGCTGACTTCCATGGCTTTCCTCAAACTCCATCACTTTCTCTTCTCCACCTTTTTCCTCCTTGGTAGTTGTCAAGATTTATTGTTTGCCTGCCTGTTTTTTGCTTGTTTGTTTTTGCTTTTATGTTTTGTTCTGTTTTTTTTGTTTGTTTGTTTTTCTTTAAAGGACAATAACATTTTCCTTAAAAACAAGCAGTTACTAACAAAACCCCCACTTTCTTTGAATGTATTAAGCATTTGTTTACTTTAATTGTTTATTTGTTTCCCTTAAAATAAAGAATGGATGAGAATACAAACCATATGTTGGAAAATATTTACAATAAAAGATAATTCTTCCTTGTCTCTATGTTGAATAAATGATATTGAATTGAAATAAAGAGTAAGTGCTCCAGAACTGTGACCTGAATTGTGCTAATGTCATGAAAGTGTTAACTTGTCCAGAGTTCAGTTCCCATAATACCTTGTCCACTGCTGCATGAGTTACAGTTCCACAACTAGAAAGACACGAATAACTTAAAGATATTCTCAAAAATCTTTAAAGGGTCTTTAACATTTATAGGAATGTCTCAATCTCCATAAAATGACCCATTTCAGTCTCTGAGTGGTTCAAATGCTCTCACTCCAAGATTGCACATCTCTTTGGGAGATCTGATGGTCTCTCGAAGGCAGTATACATAATGAAGTGGAAATTTCAGTGACTTTTCTGAGATCTGAGGAGCCACTGAGTGATCTTCAGAAAATGAACATCCGTAGATAGCTGAACAATAATGTGAAACCTGTTAAAATGTGGTCAGCTGACACTTTTCTTTAGTTATTTTAGGAGAATACTCCCATAATATGTTTGTGTGTTAATATAAATTTATATATATATATATATATATACATAAAATGCTTTTGTTGAAGTATACTGTGATATTTTGAAAAAAAATGTAAGCATTGTATATTAATAAAACTAAACCATTTGTCACATCCTATTATCTCTGTTGTCTTTCATTTTATTATGGTGGAGACGTTAAATAACTCTTTGGTAGCCTTTTAGCTTTTAAATTTTTATTTATTATTTGTGTGTGTGAGTGTCTCCATGGATGTGAGCACAGGGAACATGGGTGAACATCAGAAGACAAGTTTGTGGATTGGTACTCTGCTTCTACCTTTAACTTAGATCAAGTTTATCTGAAAAGCGTCTTTAACTGTTAGAGCTTCTTGCTGGCTCTCTTTGGAAATATTCAGTATGGTATTGCCTGGACTAGTCACCCTAGTGTGCAGCACTTTTCAATATGTTCATTTTCATTTTATTCAAAAATTTATTTCCACACTTCCTGTTTTTCACTACTGATGAGTTTAAGCATAGTTGTGATTCAGTATCTTACCTAGAATATTGTTGAAGTTTCCAGATAGGAATGCTCAGGAAGTTACAACTCCAAATGCTCATGATAAATCGGGACTAGAGCATGCAGTTTTATAACTGCTGTTTAACCTATATAAGTGCTAGATCCAACAGAAGCTTGTTCAATAACGCAATGTCTGTGTGTTGAGTCCTGCAACAAAAGCTTGTTCAATAACGCAATGTCTGTGTGTTGAGTCCTGCATTCCATTCTTTTGCATGTCATGCCAGTCTCTCAATTAATCACATAGGAAAGGCAGCTCCTACTTGTACCTTTCTACAGATGCAAAGTCTACTGCTCAAGAGGACTGAACATCTGGAGTAACAGAATAACCATAAAGTGACTCAATGGGTCTCATAGTCAGGATTAGCTTTCTTTAGATATCAGGCATATATCATGCAGGAAGATAACACAACTTTATCATTTCCCAGTGCAGGCTGAAATAGACTAACTTCCTTTCTCACACAGGCACTGTGTAAGATTGGGACAGTATTAATGGAAGAACAATAGCCATACACCATTTTGGTTTCATTCAAAATCATTTTACTAGTAAATCACTATATATTAGTTATTCTATGAGATGCCAATGATACACAGGTAAATAACAAAGGTAGAGAATTCAGTGACATATGTTCCTGGCTACTAAAAGGGGACAAGGACAGAAAATGTAGAGGCACAAAGAAGAGGCAGCTGAACTGAGTTTAAAGAAAGTTGGGAAACTAAAGGCTGGTGTGTATTTTCACATAGATCTGAGGCCATGTGCAAATGATAGAGAAGAGAAAATCTGCCTTCTTTTTGGTTCTTAATACAGTATTGAAACTACAGCTTCAAAGCCTGGGAACTCACAAGTACTAACTGTACAAGCAGACAACACTGTGGGGCACATTAAGATTCAAGTGAGATGCCTTTGGAAGCCTGCATTGCCTAACCTGGGTATTTAACTTTCAGAGGTTGAAAGGACAAAAGACAGAGAGTTTACAAATTTTTATAATTTAAAAAAATAGAACAGTATTTAACCTAGGTACTTCTCTTTTTTAATGTTTATTTATTACTTCAAGTTACATCTCCATCACAGCCCTCTCCCTCCACCCCTCCCAGCCCCACCTCCTACCCTCTCACCCTTCCCCCAGAATGCATAATTCTTTTTTTTTCAGTCCAACAAATGGTCCTTTCTCTTATAACAATAAATACAGTACAAAACTACTGAAATAAATAGGCCACAATTCTGAGAGTTATATGGCTTAGCATAGATTCTCAATGTCCAGTCCATATGTATTTGGTCCCTGACTTTAACATTCTACTATCTAACTAACTCCATGAGTTTAAAGTTCTCTATCTAACTCAGCTTTCATACTAACTTGCATCACAATTTTAAAAACATCTTCTTAGATACAGAACACCCTCTTGATTCCTAAACAACTCAAAATTTAACTATGAGACTCTAGCTATCTATTCTTCAACCACCTCAGAGACCTGAGAGGGATAAATATATCTGATTAAATAGGAAGTGCAGGGCCCACAGCTTCCAAAACTAAGAAATGACATACCAGTGGCTCCCTGGACAGTTCCCATTCTCTCTCCATACATTACAGCATCAATCTTCAGCCGTTTGGCCCCGTTTCTCTGACAGATATTGATTGTAGAGCAGGGATTATGAGGGACTTACCTACCATGTCTTGGCAGAGCTAGGCTGTCGACTTACCTGCTTCCAAGTTTTGTCCTTTTTGGACAGCATTCTGTCTACAGTTGAAGCAAGGTTTTTTTGTTTTTGTTTTGTTTTTGTTTTTTTTGTTTTTTGCCAAGAGATAGGCTTGCCAGTAATTCAACCATCTCACACTGGAGATTCTTTGATGCTCATCTTCTACTTGGAGTGGAATAGGGGATGCTGTCAGGAGCTGGCATGTCTCAATATCAAAAAAATCTTAATTTAAGAAAACATCTTTGAATGTCATACTCTGCAGATCTCTTGGGGTTTTTGAAGACGCCCTATCTATCTCTTATGTTTAGGTAAGCAAATGTTGCTGTCTCTTAACAACTTGATTTCTGAGTAGCTTAGAAAATAACTGTGATAGACTGTCATAGTAACTAACAAAATGACACGTTTGCATTACTGTTAATTTGTACTTCTTAATTATCCTAAACAGTTTATGATGGTTGGTAGCAAAAGGCCAAAACTTCACATTTCCTTTTTAAGCATTACTAGGTACAATACCTTTAAGAAGTGTTACCCTTAATTTTGTAACAATATACAAAGATCAATACCAATGTGGCCAAATATACTCTTAACTTTGTATCAATATACTAAGATCAGTACTGATGTAGTCCAGTACATTCTTAATTTTGCACTAATATACAATGATCAATAGCAATTTAGCCTAATATAGTATCAATTTTGTATCAATATACAAAGGTATAAGGGCTTATTCAATAATCTGTCCTTTTTCTTGAGAAAAAATGGGACATAGACATAGTATAGGAAAGATAACCTAGATATTTCTTACTTTAAGATTTTTAAAACATACGTTAGTTGCTAATATGTTAAGTGATACATTTTGAAACAGTCAACAAAATTCCATTGAATCTCTCCAAAGCAGCTAAAAAGAATCATAAGATGAGTAATTCTTTCCTTTAATTAGGCAAAAATTGCTCATATTCATGAAACTCAACTAGGATTTCTCCTATTTCTTACAAGAATAAATTTCTGAGTTAAATGTGTTTTATAATCTAAACTATAAAAGCATTATCTTTTAACAAACGTAAAATTATATAGAGAAAACAATTATAGAATGGTCAAAATCTCATTAAAGTTGTGCAAGGAAAATTATGTATGCCCCATTTACAATTTTTCTTTGTAGCGGAGTATCAAGTGATTCATAATTTGAGAGCAAACTTTACTCTTATCCTAGACCTACTTGACCTTGTAAGTGTTTCTTGATTTTAAAGGATGACATTTAATTAAAACTGCCTTGCTGAAGTGCAGTAATTATTGGTGCAGATAAAAGAGATTTACAGAGGCTAAAGCCATGGGATTAGTTAAGGAAACACAGATTTTTCTTAGCACTGCGATGCATCATTTACAAGATGCAATGTACTATCTGGTTGGGTATCATGTAGAAGCAGATCGTCTTGCTGGTTGAATTGGCAGCCATGATTGTGGAAGAGGTATTTCAATTAAGTGCAGAGTCAAACAGACCTCAAGGATTTTCTACCTTTATTTGCAGCACTGTGCATAAAATTATTCAAGCATTACCTGGAAGGATGAGAACTCATGGAGGGTGAAATCAGACTGAAATCTCACTTTTACAGAATGATGTCTTCCTTTCTTCAGAGTTTGTGCTTTTTCAGTGAGTGACATTTGGGAAACTGGATGAATAATAACAGAGTTCAGTGCTTACACATCTTTAAAACTTACGCCAGTGCTAAGCCCAAGCACATTTTGCTCTTTCATGAGAAAATAATTTTCACTATAAAGGTCAACCAGAAATAAGTGACGTTTTGTTTACTTTTCATCTTAGTTCCTTATTCCTTAGGATCCCAACTTCACAGTAGGTTTTATCTGCACAGACTGTCAAAATTAGAAATTACTTAGAAGGGGGACTATTCTTTACACACAAATTTTTTCAGACTATCTTTAAAATATTAGATTCATAATGAGACTGTTGATATTGCAAATATTTATTTTGTTAGACTGGTGTGAATCATATTTATGTATGTGAAATGACTTATATTGATTCTTATATCTTTAGTGTATACAATCTAAGCTTTACAATATTTTTCTTAAACTTAGAAGTCTAATTCTTTTGAATTTCAACTCACTCTTTTATCAGCTAATATTACTGCAAAGCAAAACATTAATGCCTTATTTAATACATGTTTCCTTTATTGACATTGCATTATGGGTATGCATAATGTCTAGCTATAACACACTCTGCTGTCAGTGAAGAACTTTGTAATTATTTCCTGCTGACACAAGATAGCAGGTGTTTAATGAATTGTGAATTGTGCTGGGAATTCACACTCAGGTACAATGAGTTTCTTCGTCCTTGAGGTATTTAAGGGACAGATTTGTAGGATCCTCTAATGATGAAGATGACAAATGCGTTTAAGATAATCTTAGCTAATTGTGTTTTTTTTCTTATATCAATAAAAGTGACATATATCATTTTATCTGGGTAGAAATCCTGGTTTATAACTATCATCCACATTGATTTAGAGATAGAAAAGTGCAACCATCATTACAGTGAAACTCTGGGGGTGGGCTGGCCTCACTGTGTGTATTCATTTCCTATAGGCGCAGCTTCTGATCCCATTTCATGATCTCCAGGACTATAAACTCACACCCTAAAAGAGCCTTTGCTTTATCTTGTGAACATTGCCGTAATAGTGACAGCAATGGAGGTCTCACTGGAAGGTATTCGTATGAGTGATAATATGCCTAAACACTTTAATGACTATAAAGAAAGCCGGGGAAATACACACCTGTAACCCAGCACTTAGGGATGGAAACAGAGTAATTGTGGGTTCAAGACCAACCTTAGATACATAGGGACTTTAAGGCTAGTCTATGACTACATGAGAATCTGTCCCAAAGAAAATATTTACTGAAGTAATATTGTCTTCATATTCAGCACAAGCCCATCCATTGCACATCCTTGTGTAAAAGGAAGTTGAAAATAGAAACAACTGTGAGCTGAGGAATGGTTAGGTTTTTTTTTTTGTTTGTTTGTTTGTTTGCTTGTTTTGTTCTGTTTTTTAATTTATTTTTTATTTCTTCAAGTTACATTTCAATCACAATCCCTTCCTTACTCCCCCCTCCTGTCCCACCTTTCCACCCTCTTCCCCCTCAACCCCCCATCCTCTACCCTTTTTTTTCTTTAGTCTAAGGTAGATCTTTTTCCTCTGCAACAGCTCCCCACTTCAGTCCAACAAATGGTTCTCTCTCCTATAACAATAAATACAATAAAAAACAACAGAAGCAAATAGGCCACAATTATGAGGGTTATATAGCTTAGCATACATTTCGAATGTCCAGTCCATATGCATCTGGCACCTGACTTTAACATTCTACTATCTAACCATCTCCATGAGTTCAAAGTTCTATATCTAACTCAGCTTTCATACTAACTTGCCTCACAATTTTAAAAACATCTTCTTAGATCCAGAACACCCTCTTGATTCCTAAACAACTCAAAATTTAACTATGAGACTCTAGCTATCTATTCTTCAACCACCTCAGAGACCTGAGAGGGATAAATATATCTGATTATATAGGAAGTGCAGGGTCCGCAGCTTCCAAAACTAAGAAATGACATACCAGTGGCTCCCTGGACAGTTCCCATTCTCTCTCCATACATTACAGCATCAATCTTTAGCCATTTGGCCCCGTTTCTATGACAGACATTGATTGTAGAGCAGGAATTATGAAGGACTTACCTACCCTGTCTTGGCAGAGCTGGGCTGTCGACTTACCTGCTTCCAAGTTTTGTCCTTCTTGGACAGCAGTCTGTCTACAGTTGAAGCAAGGGCTTTTTCTTGCCAAGAGATGGGCTTGCCACTAATTCAACCATCTCACACTGGAGATTCTTCAATGCTCATCTTCTACTTGGAGTAGAATAGGGGGTGCTGTCAGGTCTCGATAGCAAAAAAATATTAATTTAAGAAAGCATCTTTGAATGTCATATTCTACAGATCTCTTGGGGTTTTTGAAGACGCCCTATTGGGAACCACAGGTCTTTGATCCCAATATTTAGAATGCAGAGACAGGCACATAGGATTTGGAAGGATTTAAGGTTAAAAGCTACTTACAAACGGCATGCTCAATGCAAACAAATTGTCCTTTGAGATCTCAAAATATATACACTAAACGTTTGTTTAGCTCCAAAATAACAAAATAATTTCTTCTTTAATCCAGATTGAAAGATAATACTTTATTTATTTTGTTTTTGTTTTTGTTTTTTTTCGAGACAGTGTTTCTCTGTGTAGCCCTGGCTGTCCTGGACTCACTTTGTAGACCAGGCTGGCCTCGAACTCACAAAGATCCACCTGTCTCTGCCTCCCAAGTGCTGGGATTAAAGGCGTGCGCCACTACCGCCTGGCAAGATAATACTTTATATATTGTCAAAAAAAAAAAAACAAATTTGCTCCAGGAAAAATATTACCTGACTTCCCCCCCCCCCAAAAAAAAAGGTAATTGTCCCAGAGTTAGGATTAGGGCAGGGCTCTGTTCTTATCTTTTCAGGAGATTTAAAGCACCCATTCAAGGAATCCAGGGACAACTGGACAACGGAAACCTCAGCAGAAAACAGATCAGACACCAAAGAACAGGAGTGGCCCAGATGATCCAGCCTTGCAGACTTCCTCAATAGCTGTTTCCTCAAAAGTCTACAACCACAACAACTCAAAATCGCTGAGATCGTTCAGCTCCACAGACTGCTCCAGCCAGAACTTCAGTAAAGCCCTGAAGTTCAGCTTCTGTCTACAAACTTCTTAGGACATCTAAATAGCTGAGCACAAAAGGACTGAACATCAAATGAATGGCTGTTTTTTAAGCAGATTTGCATCAACACTTTCTGCCACCAACTATAAGGCATACCATGGAAGACTTTATCCTGGATGGTGTTTACCTGTGTTGTTCACTGAGTACTGTGTGTCAGGCAACTTGCCATCTCAATTTCTACTATTCAAATCTTTTAACTATATTCATAAAAGTGAGTAACTTTTGGCAACCAAATTTCCTTTCTGTTGTTGATACTCTGAGTAAAAATAAAAAGATGCAATACCATGAAGCAAATTGTAATCATTGTTCTGTGGAAAATTTATGGCTGCCCTTCCTGTTTCAGATTAATATTTTAAAAAGTAATTACAGAAATTAAAAATCCTCCTTTAATGTGTCTTATAGGAAAAGACAAAGCCGTTAAAATAAGAATACTTATTTAATATTCTTTTTAATCCCATTATTCTTCTGAAATACTTATAGAATTTGTAAAAGGAAGGAGAAACATACAGTTTATGGGAGTTAGGATAAGGAGGCAACAAAAACAAGATTCTAGAACTGGCAGGAGTCTGCAAGGTATCATAAAGAAATATATTATTTCTGCAGAAATCACTAAGGAACAAAGACATTGGAAGGAGCTGCAGAGAAAGGATGAAGAATCTTCAGAAACATATACAGCTGGAAGGGGAATTGGTAAGCCAATAGAATGGAAGAGACCAGATCTGTGTACAGAAAATGAATGCCCCTATAATTCAGAAGAATGAAAGGACACTCCACCAGGAGTGGTACAAGCACATAAATGATGCTGAATGCCAACTGTGAGTCAATAACACTGGACATGTAAGTCTTCAACAGTGCAAATAGATACCCCCTACCAATTTATTCTAGGGAAAAATCTGCAGTGAGCAGAATAAACTCTTCCAATAATGGACCACCTAGACAGACGTGGTTAAGGAAAGGATAGAAACAGAAAATTAGTACTGCTGTTAAGAGTGTATCTATCCTGCATCCACTGAAATGTTTCCTTTCAATATTGAATTTGCTACCACTGTTTTAGAGAGTTGATGAAATTGACATTAAAAAATCAAATGTTATCTAGAAAACACAAATCCATATTATCAGGAGCAGAATAGTCAAAGGCACTTGGACAAAATGTCACCATAGTCCCAGTGTGTTGCACGTCCTCACAGTGGGAATGTGGAGGGAAAGGAAAGGACTGGTGGTCTAGTGGTTGTAGTAGGCAAACTACACCACCATGGAAGGTCTCTATTTTCCACGGGTAACTTTCTCAGAAGCTTAAAGAGACTCCATTTGGACAATACTCAACACACTGTTGCCTTGATTCTGAAAAGACCTGTTCTGAAGGCCAGCTGTTTATTTGAGATGGTCAAGACTTCATTCTTATATTCCCTGAGACATGCAGATGGTATTGTGAAGAGCTATCACAACTTAGTGTGGAACTCATAGATTTGTCTTTCTGTCCTGCAGAATATTTGCATAAGTGAGAACCTGTACACAGTATCACCTAGACCCCTCAGAGGAAGGAAATTTTGTTTAGGAATTGGATAAAAGCCTCAGGACGAAATGGAGTGGAAAAGCTACCCAATGTGAACTCACATTGAAGCTGGATTTAGTTTTTACATGGAGAAGATTCTAGAATTGATGATATTCATTTACTCCTATAATCATAGTACAATAATAAGGTTTGTCTCCACATGAGACCCCACCTAAAAAGATGGTAATAAAGGATGGAAAAAGAACTCAGGAATGAGATAATAGAAATAAAATTTAGTCTTTTCAGAACTAAAAGCACCGAGAGGGGCTAATTCAAACTCTACAGGACAAATAGGAGACAAACTCCTTAGATCTTAATGTCAGTAGCCACATAAAATGGATACCAGTAAAACATTAAAAGATGAACTGGAAAAAAAAAAAAAACAGTTCTGTGCTTTTATAGTAGATAAGAAGGATTCCCGCCTCTGTGGAGCAAAAAGGTCAATGCTGTGGACAGATAGGCCCAGACTTCAGAACTTTGTCTTTCTCTGCTTTATGCTTTATTCTGGTGTTAGTGTTCAGGGGGATGGGCACTCTCTAGTGCCTTTGCTCTTCTTGACCAGGCGCAAGATGAAGGCTAGATGAGCTGTGCTATAAACTTCCGCATGGAGCAGATGAAAAGCAGCCACCTAAAGATTCTCAGCAGCCAACATCCACTACTGTGCACACAGTAAGCAGGTAAGTAGTGCTGTCAGGGTTCAGGAGAGTCTGGGAATGAGTGGTTTTAGACAGGCAAGTGCCAGAACCAAGTCTAGGTGCCAGGCATCAAAAGCTATAAAGTGAATAAGAGAAAGTACCGTTGGTACGGACAGAAATGTTTCATCTCATATTAGAGTGTGGTGTGCAGCTGGCCAGGGTGGTGATGCTCTCCTATCCAGAACATAGTGACTGACACACCGTGTCTTTATGAAGAAACCTGAATATTTACACTGTGGATACCATCACTTTTTATAATCATAGCTGAATCAGAAGTATTTTCAGATAAAGATATGGTTAAGTTGCTTATCTTTAAGCACATTGCTTTCTTTGAAAACCCAATATGGATATGATGAAGAAAAGACCCTTAGAATAATGAGGAAATTGCCTCATATTTTGTTAAATTTTCCTAATTCACCAAATTAGATTGCATCACAATCTGACTATTGTTTTAATTCCAAATGGCTGGCAACTTGTAGGTTTCATTTGCTCTCCTTCATTCCCTGGCCCTAGAAGTTCATCCCACATAGCAAGTTGTCCCTGCCTCAAATTCTGAATAATGCAAAAAACCCAAATCAGACTTGGTTCTTGGCTACTCAAGACATCATTACACCAGACTGGGACTCAAATAGGTCTCCCCAGGAAAGTTCAACATGTAGTAAACTGGTGTGCGTGTGTGTGTGTGTGTGTGTGTGTGTGTGTGTGTGTGTGTGTGTGTGACTATTTCTATATCTGAATCACATATTGGGTATGGGAGACAATTCTTCTTCTTCCTTCCTGTTTCTCTTTCTTCCCTCTTCTTTCCTCCCCTCTCTTTTGTGTGTATGTGAAAATGTATGTATGTGGTGTGTGTGTATGTGTGCGAGTGTGTGTGTGAATGGGTGGTGTGTGTAAGTGTATGTGTGTGAGTGTGTGAGTGTATGTCTTTGTGTGTGTCTATGTGTATGTGGTGTTTTGTTGAGAGGTTCGTTATGCAACACAAGCTAGCCTAGAGGCTGGCCTAGTAGTCTTGCCTCAGCTTCCCAAGAGTTGGAATTACAAACATGAACCTCATTTTAAATGAGGTTCAAATTTCTATCAAATAAAATGCAGCAATATTTTACTCTGGGGTATTTCTACCATGTAAAAATCAACCTTGTACTTCTTCCAGGTTGATGATAAATACATTTCGTTTTACTTAATTTGTACTATTGCAGCAATATCAAAGAAAATTGTATGCCTGCAATTCTTGATGCACTGGGAACATTCCAACCATGAGTCATCCATCAAGTTTCTGGTCCTGAAGAAAAATAAAGATGTTATTATTCTTCTGCTCTGCAGAAACTTGGGCTGACCATGATGGGGCCAGCTGAGAACATGTGCATCTCATCACAGCGGTGGAGCTTTTTCAGGGGACTCGGTGCCACTCATGTAAGTCCTGAGAAGTTTAGAGGCACAATGTTGGATAGAAAGTCCATTAATTAAAGTGTTCACTTGTATCCCCTCCCACTCAGTCTAATCCATTCAGGGTGTGAGGCGATGTTCGGTTCCCAACATCACAAATTAGGCTTCCCTACCTTAATGAGGGGGACAATGGCCAGGTAGTTTCTGACATGATTAGAAGTAAGTTCTAAGTATGGTCCATTATGCAGACCCCTCCACAGTGACTATGGCACTACAGTGAGATTGCTCCAGACAGAGTAAGGGGTTTGGATGCCTATAATTCATGAAGGCTTGGGGAAATAGAGTTAATGCATAGCTCTCAGGGAGTGAAGATACAGATTCGCAAAGTCTACCCTCTGACCTTCTAAATGACAGCTAACTAAAACCGCTCTACAGGCTAAAGTCATAGGAATTGTTATAATTGAGCAATATTGCTTATTTTTAAATTTTAATATTTGTGGAAGAGCAAAATAGTTGTCAACTTTTCCTTTCAGTGGAACTCACACAAATCACTAGTATTTAGAATAGCAATAAAACCAGTGACCAATAAAATTGAATTGAATTCTCAAGAATTTAAAAACCTACTAGCTTCCATTGACTTACCTGACAATTATCAGGAAGAAGAGAATAAGTGTTATATTAAGGTTTAGGTGCATAATATAGAAGAGATATGGGTTGTATTTAGTGTCTAACCCTGATAATTGTCACAAAGAAGAGAATGTGTTGTATTAAGGTTTAGGTGCATAATATAGAAGAGAAATGGATTGTATTTAGTGTCTAGGCTCTTTAGTCTGAAAAAATGATTCTAGGAAAGCCATACATTGGGATTTGCACACAGGGATGCTTCTGAGAGTCAACTTACCTTTTAGAAAGCTGAAGTCCTTGTTCTGGATATGGTTTGGAGTTGCTGTGTGAAAGGCATAAGATAATATAAAAGGGACTTCATGTTTTTATTTTCCTAAAGCTATGGGTGATAAAACACAACCTCATCTTGGAAAATAAATCCAAGGTAATAAAAGCAGTCACCGTATGTATGGGCTTTGTCATTCTCATGGTATATGTGTTATGCCCCATCTGATAGTTTCCCTTCCTTTGTGCACAGTCCCAGTAGCACATTTTCTCTTTCTTCATTGACAAAGTCACTCTAAGCACAGAAACACCTCATGCCACTGGGGAGTTTACAAAGGAAAGCACAGGGAAGTTTCCAGTTTGGCAACTCCTTGGGAACCAGACTCACATTCTGGAACTGAAATTTAGAAATCCCACTCAGCCATAGACGTAAGCCTCTACACGGCAGCTTAGGCTAAGCAATAACACAAGGTATTCCAGCCTCACATTGATTGTTTATTTGCAACTTCTTTAAAAAAACATGTGTTTAAGCAAATATTAATAATGGATAATTATATACTATATTAACACTATGATGGGAGAAACATGCACAGGTATCTCAGGCATCTGTGCAGACATGTGCACAGAAGATTGGAGCTCAGGGTCTAGGCACTGGATGAGTAGGTGCTTTGAACTGGTCTGGGGTCCTCTGCTAGAGCGATGCACACACTTAACCATGGTGATGTTTCTCCAGCCCAAGTTTGTGCAATTCCAAATTTGTTACCAAACCTGAACTGGAAAGTGGAATAGTTACTCTTCAAATATGTCACAAGAGTATGTAAATATCTATCTAGAGTTGATACAAAGTATAACCCTTCTATGTAATGTCTCATTCAGTTTTTCTGTAAAATATGACATAATTTTAGTATTTTCATTTGAAACCTGGGAAAACTGAATCTTAAAACCTTTCAGTTCAGCCTCACAGGTGCTCTGAATTATCAAGTGGTTAACAAAGATGATCAGGCTAAGAAGCTTAGCTCTTTAATGAGTAGCCTAGAATTGAGTCACACATAAAACAGCACATAAGAATAATTCTGTCTACCTATTCATCTATCATCTATGTATCTATGCATTCACTTATCTTCTGTCATCTATCTATCTATCTATCTATCCATGTATCATCTATCTATCTATCTATCATCTGTTTATCTATCATCTATCTATATCTATCATCTGCCTGTTTATAATCTGTATATTTATCATGTATCAATCTATCATCTATCTATCTATATGTGTATCTATCATCTCTCATTCTGTCACCTATCATCATCTATCTGTCTATACATCTATCTATCTATCTATCTATTATCTGTCATCTATCTATCTAAATTCTATGTATCTATCTATTATCTATTATCTATCTATCTATCTCTCTATCTGTCATCTACTATCAATTTTCTGTTTATAGACCAGGTCTCTTACAGCCCATGTTGGCCTTAAAGTAGCACTGTAACCCATACTAAAGTCCTAATTATACTGTCTCCACTTCCTAAGTACAAAAGTGTGTCAACATTCTATTCATATATTTTAAGAAAAAGACCATAAGAAAGAACAAACCTCATCTATTTGATGATATAAACTGGAGGATGAACTATGAATCAGTCACAAAAATATTGGATTTGAAGGGATGGAAAAAAAATACCTGAAGGAAAATGGGGATCTGTGACATGGAATGAGGGACGGGTAGAAAAGACGCTTTGGATATTGGTAGCCTGAGCTATGAACATCTATAGCAAAATGTGGAGATGACCAAATGAGTCTTGTGGGAGAATTGAGTATATGCTTCTAACCTAATGTCTTAGGTAAGTGAAAATCTGCACATGGCTCCAGGGCCAAAATGATACTGAGAACCTATCACAGTGTCAGTCGGAGAACATCAGCTAAAGAGAAACATAGGAGTATTTGAAAATGCATCTGTGTATAAAGATATGGGTGCCACAAGGTCAAGCGCTGACCCACAGAAGGAGAAGTGAAGACCTGGAGGGGTGGTACCAGAGATGTGCAGGTAAAAGAACCAATAGCAACATAACTAAGAAGTACCACCTTCCTGTGATGGCAATTTAGTCTAAGGGAGTAAATAACATTTTGGGAGACCCAAAAACATTTCAGGACTTCATCCTAAGTTCAGGCACTTACTTATTGAATTACTTAACAACTGTATTCCTCACCAAGGGACACCTTGTAAAGTGGTGGTCCCATGAAGCCATGTACCATGAGGATGTTCCAGCTGTCTTAGAATGAGGAAGAACAGACTATGTTCACAGAGCAAAAATTTCACCTAGTGAATTTCTCAGAACCTATCCTTGATTTTGAGCAATATGTGACTGTATTTAGTTGTGTTGGGGCATGCTGTGTGGATGAGGAAAACAGAATAGGAGTTACAGCAGCTGTAATTCTGTGTTTTACAATGATGTGGTAAACTCACTGGCATTGGAGAATCTGTGGAGTGCTAATGAAGCAGAAGAATTCTAGCAAAGATTTGCAGCTAGAAACAGGTGTGTGCGTGTGAGCTCGTGTGTGCATGTGTGTGTACATTTGCAAGTGTGTGTGTGTGTTTGCATGTGTGTGTTGGTATTCACAGTCTAGAATGCCATAAGCCAGAACTTGGAATCATAACTATATATAACTTTACAAGCAATTTGGGCACTGAACGAAGACTGGAACAATTTTTAGAAGGTGATATACTAATGCATATTCACATGGTTTAAATTTAGACTGTTCCCAGTTTTTACTTCTTTTACAATAGCATCATGTAAGGTGGTTGATTTATGCTGACAACTATTCAGCAAGAAGATTATAATTATTTCTTGTTTACAATTTGCTCCCAAGCTCATTTTTGCCCCATTCTATATAATTAACAGTATCTTTTAAAATTGCCAGTTTTATACACGGAAATCTTATCAGTTCATATACTTGAACATTTTTCTCCATGTCTTTGGTCACTTACACATGAACTTGAGTAAATTATTTATACATATAAATATACAGCATTTGTGTTTATAATGTGGGAATAGATTTCCAATATTGTAAAGTTTACTATTCAGGGAGTCTTTGTGTCTGTCCTGCATGCTAGGGATATTTCTGTGTTATTTATATTGCATCTGACATTTAATAATGTAGAAGGCCAGCATGTATGTCCACTGCATTTATTAATACTCCTTGATTCTGCTTGGCTCTAACCTCAGCTAGCGTTTGTGATGAAGCTGATCTCATTTCTGAGCAGAAGAGATAGACCAAGTGACATGAGAAGAACTAGTCAGCATATTCTGCCCTTCATTCTGCCATCAATACTTCAGGGCTTGACAGCTGTCTAGGAGAAGAAGGTCAAATATGGTGAAAAGTTCTTACAAACAAATTAATGTTTCTCATTTTTTTCTTCTTTTCATATTGTGAGTTTAGCATGATCCTGGACAACCTGGAGGCTTTACAAGGGATAATGTTTCAGTTATTCAAAGCCAGTAATGAATCCCAAAGACAGTCATATTTACACTGCTTAAGTCAGTTTAGGAAGGTAATTTTTTCTGAAGCCAGCTTTCTGTTTCTCATGGTAGAAACTTTTAATCAACAAATATGATAAATAAATTTTGCAATCCTTACCCAAGTTTAATAGTAAGAATTTCTCAATATTCTTTGTGAAAAACCAAGTATTTGAGGGGCAAAAAGTTCTCAGACCCCTCAGCATGTCAGTTTACTAAGACTGAACACCGAGGTACCTTTCCTGTATTATGTGATGATGTAGGTCAAATGTTCTGACATTAAACTTAGAATTTAACTACATTTAATAAATAAAAATGGATTGATGCTCATGAGTATTTAATGAGGCAAGCAAAAGGATTGACTCTTCATATATATGGCAGGAGCAGCTTCTTGGGCTGTGATGCTCTTGAAAGAATTACAGTCATATCCTACATTGTGATGCAAAGCTAACGTGCACGTTAC
>CAJQZJ010033200.1:2357678-2369377 GCA_907164525.1 Lophiomys imhausi | reverse complement strand
TCATATCCTACATTGTGAAGCAAAGCTAACGTGCATGTTACAGTCATTGCCTCAAACCCTGCTTTGTCTCTGACTTTGCTACCTTCTAGGAAAATGACATGGTTTAGATACAAGTAAGTTTCATACACACATGGTCAGGATGACGTGTCCCTCCTTCATCTGGAATGTGTTCCTGGTAAATCTTGCCTTCCTCTTTCCACTGCTGCAGACTACCTAGAACGAGGCAGACACTTTACACTTGAACACTCCTGTCTGAAGTGAAAGGAGCAGACTCCTGTCTGCCACAAAGTACCAGCAAGGCAAGAGCTTACTTTGTTCTCTTCCTCTGAATAGTATCATCTGAGTAACATTTAAATGACCCTTAACAAGACACAGATTTGTAGAAAAGTGCTTTATTTTCATACTCACACCTAAGTGCTCACAATTATCAAGTGCTTTTAGCTCCCACCTATCAGTCTTTTCTCATTTCTACTCCCAAAACGCTGGCTATTTCCTGTTTTGGCTTCATAATTTAAGGTCGAGATTGCTGGTTTCCACAGCTATTTCTGTTGTTCTAGACTCATTCTTGGTCTTCGACTCTTTTTTTTCCCCATGCATTCCAGTGATGGTGGTGTGCCCTCTTTCTCCAGCCAGGGTCCAAGGACAGTTGTACAAACAAGGCCTTCTGTTTGCTTTGTGCCATAAAATGCCCACGTGTTTCTATTCTACTCCAGAGACTTCCACTCAGTATTACTTTGGAGCTCTCATAGGCAGAATCCCTATTACCCATTTTGGGTTTGCTTCATGACAGCCTGTGGGGCTTGCATTTTACATTTCCTTCACACCCTAATCCTTCCAACTATATAATGATCATATAATTTCTGCTTAAATGATAGTAGACTCGAATTACCCAATTCTCAAATCAACCCTAAAATGTAAGATTTATTGTTTCCAGATAAATGTCACTTCACAGGTACAGAAAGACCAGGACCTCAGCAGGAAAATGGTGGTGCTTTGCTGAAGGCCTTCAAGTGAGGGAGCATTTGACCTCCACCTTCATTTGATACCTGCACTCCTGTTGAACCACTCTCGCTTTATCAGAAGCTCTTGCCCTTCTCTTTAAGAACCGCTGTTCTAAATCTTTCAGTGATGCTTCTGTGCAGCTTAAGCATGGTGGGATGTTATTTGAATTCCAAGTCCAAAAACCAGTAGCTAACAGCTTGGCAACAGGGAAAGCTTCTCATAGTTTGGCTTGTCCTGTTTGCAAACACTTGCTGCAGATGGAGGTCAATACTTCTTTGCTTTTTAATTTTTATTTATTCTTCTCTCATACAGTGCATCCTTGCTGCAGCTTCCTCTCCCTTTATTCTTCTCAGTACTTCCTCCATCTCCCCTCTCTCCCAGATCCACTCTTCTCCATCTGTGCCAAGCAAAGACCAGGTCTCCCAGTGGGAGTGGTGGGTGTCTCTAACTGCTTTGTTTGCTCTCCTCATACTGGGTTGTCTCCCCCAGCCTCTTTGTGAGAGTTTGCGCCTGGTCTTATTGTATCTTGTTGTGCCCTGATCAGTTGAAGATACTGGGAGGTCTGTGATTCTAGGCTGTCAAGAAACAACAGAGACTTTCTTACAAACACTCCAACAGCTTTTAAAAGTCTCCCTCACCCTTCCAGGTCAGTTTTATTGTCTTAATTATGTTCATGGTCTTGTGAAGCAGGAGGCTCCAGGTCAAAACACTGGCTTTGTCATCAGCAGACATAATAGGCAGGTTAATTCCAGTCTGTGATGTAACCGTCTCTCATCAATGAAATAGACAACAAAGATGATACTGTGTTTTATATTAACTTGCAGTGAAGATTAATTGAAATGGGTGAGAAAAATAACATTGTAACAATGTTTGCCACAAATCATGTCTTTAATAAGTTTTATATTTCTTGGTACTATACCTTTTGACAGATTTCTTGCTGTTGCTATTGGGTGTCCTGAAACTTCAAATTACTTTTCAAAATATACTCGATAATATATAGGATACACCAGTTATAATTGACATAGTAATAAACATTCAGAATGATGCAAATGTACTAGGGAGACAGATCTAATATTGATATCATGTAAAACCCAGTTGGGTATGCTTCAGTAATAATTTAATCTTGCTTCTCTCTTTCATCCTGACTAGTCCAACAATGAAGAAAAGCCTGCATATCTAAAAGTTTCTATTTAATACTATACTTTCTTCATGATAAAAGAATTTGATTAAAAAAATCTGAAGGGCACACAGAGTAATTAATTGGAATGTGTATTTCCTGCAACATGCTTGGATATTATTATATTTGTACTTCAAAAGTGTCAAGTTTCAAAGGCTAATAAAACATCCTTTAAAACCATCAGCACTGAGGAGCATAATCTCTCCAAGGAAGGGAGGAAACTCTTTAACAATAGTGCAAATTGTCTATAGACCTCCTGCCTGTGCATGATAAGTTAGTATGATTTTCTAAAGTGATAGACTATTGTTTTAACTGATACTTGTGTTTCCAAAATGATAGATAAACAGATTCTGGTTTGGAAGTCTAGACACCATGTGGATTATTTGTTAGTCACATGGCATTGACACAGCATTGGATCCATGGGGAACCTCCTCTTCTTGTTAGAGAAATTTGCAATTTCAAAAACAAAATGTCTAATCTCCATTAGCAATCACAAATAAGCAGGTCTAGAACTATGGAGATCTAACATCTTTTTATTTATCTGTGTATTTGTCATGTGACTTAATCTAAACCTTAGATTCACATATTTTAAATGTGAAATGGATAAAATGGTGTTAATTTTGCATATTTGTTGTGGGGAAGATGATTACTGTGTGCACATTGGTAGTGGATTTAGTAAGTGTGTGCTAACAAAATTTTCTTTAAAACATTTAAAAACATACAGCCTCTCTATTTTCTTGAACAATTAATCAAAATGCATAATCCTTCAGTTAACTATTTCAATGATTTTCATTTATTTATTCAGTGATATTCATGGCTCATACCATCTGCAATATTGAGGCCTGTGGGTTCTTCCATTAGCATCACCTTCATGTGATAGGACAGAGAATCATGCAAGTAGGGCATAGGTGTTTAAATAGGAACATGATATGGACAGGATAGTACAAAAATAATTTTTTGAGAATAATGATTGAATAATCATGAAAAACTTTTCCAAGGATCAAGCTTTAATCCACTTTTGAGAGGAAACAACTGCAACAAAACCAAGAAACTATGGATTGGATACATATTCAAGAAAGAGGGATAGGTTACAGAAAAGAATGCAGGATGATGTACATATTTAAATACCAGGTGTGTAAGAAGGACCTAGTTATATCTAGCAACATAGCATGTCAAGTACCTTTACAATTCTAATCAAAGTACTAAGAAATATTGTTGGTAATTTTTAATCAATAGAATAATGAGATTTAAATTAACATTTCTGTCTTTATTTATTTCTAATCATGATTTTAATAATTTCATATTTGTATACAATGAAATATGATAGTCATCCTTTATTTCCCCTTTGTACTATGATCCTGTTTGAGGAGGTGATAGGTTACACTATTTTTATTTTGGTCATTCTGTCCAATCACCTTTTAAATATTTATACTTATGCTCAAAAACCCAAGTTGCTCTTAGCCTGGGGCAGAGTGGTTTCTTTCTGATGAAGAGATACATAACTGGTTGAAGTGCTAAGAACAGAAGACGTGGTGCTCAGCCCTGAACAGTGTCCCCATCAAATCCCTCTTCGTAAGGCTCAGGAAACACAGGGAAAGAAAACACAGAAAGTACACAAGAGCTGGAGGATGCTGAAGCAAGGTGTAAAATGCTATCTTCTAGACTCAGGCGGCTGCTGCCCTCAGAAATCCACAGAACCGGTGGGTGCCCACAGGTGATTCATACAAGATCAAACCGCTCACTTTCTAGCTAAAATTGTGGGGGGTTCTCTCTAAGTACCATTTATTTCTGATTTATTATTGATAGTTGATAGCTTATAGGAGAGGGAAGTTGATTCTTTGAGGCTGGGACCAGTGGATGGACATTGTGGGTTATCAAAAATACCCCACATATTCACATTTTGAAAACAATATTCTTTTCTTTTTTTAAATACTTTATTTTTTTTATTCAAGTTATATCTCAGTAACAAACCCCTCCCTATTCCCCCTTCCTATCCCACCCTTCCACCCTCTTCCCCCAAGAAGTTTCCCCTTTCAGTCCAACAGATGGTTCCTTCTCTTATAACAGTAAGTATTATACAAAACAATAGATATAAATATGCCACATTTATGAGAGTAAATTGGGCCCAGTATACCTTCCCAATGTCCAGTTTATACATATTTGGCCCCTGACTTTAACATTTTACTATCTAAACAACTCCATGAGTTTAAAGGTCTATATCTGACTCAACATTCATACTAACTTGCAACACACTTTTAAGAGTATCTTCTTAGATCAATAACACCCTCTTGATTCCTAAACAGTTCAAAATTTAACTATGAGACTCTAGTTGTCTATTCTTCAGCCACTTCAGAGACCTGAGAGGGATAAATATATGTGCTTATATAGGAAGTGCAGGGCCTGCAGCTTCCAAAACTAAGAAAGAACATACCAATGACTGCCTGGACAGTTCCCATTTTCTCTCCATACATTCCAGCATCAATCTTCAGCCTTTGGGTCCTGTTTCTCTGACAGACATTTGTTGTAGAGCAGGGATTATGAAGGACTTACCTACCCTGTCTTGGCAGAGTTAGACTGTCGACTTCCCTGCTACCAAGTTTTGTCCTTTTTGGACAGCAGTCTGTCTGCAGTTGGTGCAAGGGGTTTTTTCATGCCAAGAGAAAGGCTTGCCACTAATTCAACCATCTTACAGTGGAGGTTCTTCGATGCTTATCTTCTATTTGGAGTAGAATAGGGGGTGCTGTCAGGCGCTGATATAACTCGATATCAAAAAAAAATCTTGATTTAAGATAACATCTTTGAATGCCATATTCTGCAGATCTCTAGGGGTTTTTGAAGATGCCCTATCCATCTCTTGTATTTAGATAAGCAAATGTTGCTTGTCTCTTAGCAACTTGATTACTGGGTAGTTTAGAGAATATCTGTGATAGACTATCATAGTAGCTAAGAAAGTGACATGTTTGCATGACTAGGAGTTTGTTTTACTTAACTATCCTAGACCGTTTTAGACGGTTGGTATCAAGAGTTCAGAGCTTCACATTTTATTTTTAAGTATCTCTAGGTATGATACCATTGGGAAGCATTACCTTTAAATTTGTATCAATATACAAAGATCTATTCAATTGTGGTTAAATATACTCTTAATTATGTATCAATATACCAAGATCAATGCCTATGTAGCCCAATATAATCTTAATATTACGTCCATATACAAGGGTCAATACCATTGTGGCCAACTATAATCTTAATTTTGTATCAATATACAAAGATCAATACCGATGTAATCCAATACAAACTTATTTTTGCACAATAAACAAGGGTCAATACCACTTTAGCCAAATAAACTACTAATTTTATCAATATACAAAGGTATAAGGGCATATTCAATAATCTGCCCCTTCTTCTTGGACCTTCCTGTGCTATGTCTATATCTCATTTTTCTCAAGCCCATGCACTCCTACATAGGAGAGGAAGAAGGATACAGAAAAGGAAAAGTAGGAATTCCCTGGGGCTAACCTCCAAAACCCATTAAGACAGGACCATTTATCAGCTTGTAGACTCTTCCCCTACATAACAGAGTTTTCAGTTATCCTTCAAATAACCAAAAAGAAGGGCGGGGAAACACCCTCCCCACCCTCTGGGCATGGGATGTCGCTCTCTTAAAGTGACTTCCTGCTGATTTGGGTCGTAGTAGACCTGTTTGGGGCCCCAACCCAAATGGGAAAAATGATTAAAAATGTTAGTACACTCCTTTTATGTTCAGTCCTTCTGTTCTCAGCTATTTAGATGACCTAAGGGGTTTGTAGGCAGAAGCTGATCTTGCAGGTTTCACTGAGGTTCCTGTCGGGGCATTGTGTAGAGCTGAGCGGTCCCAGTGACATTGGATTGCTGTGGTGGTTGCAGGCCCCCGATGGAGACAGCTATTGAGGAAGTCTGCCAGGCAGAATCAACTGGGTCACTCGTCCTCCTTGGTGCCTGTTTCTGCTCTCTGCTGAGGATTCCGCTGTCCAGCCGTCCCCGGGCTCCCCTAATGGACGCTTCGATTCTCCTGGAACGATAAGAACAGAGCCCTGCCCCAATCCCAACCCTAGGACAATTGCCCTCTTTTTTTTCTGGGGGGGGGATGGGGGGGCTAGGTAGTACTTCTCCTGAAGCAAATTTGGCCTTCTGACAACATACAAAGCCTTATCTTTCAATCCGGGTTAAAGAAGAAATCATTCTGTCACCTTGGAGCTAAACCAGCTCTAGTGTATATATTTTGAGATCCCAAAGGACAATCTGCCTGCATCGAGACGGCCTTTTGTAAGTAGCCTCCAAACCTAGGTCCCTCCAAATCCCATGTGTGTGTCTCTGAATTCTAATTATTGGGATCAGGGACCTGTGTTTCCCATCTGAAGGGATCAAAGATGTGTTCCACCACTCCTGGATTGAAGTCTTTCTCTATTTAGAGTTTGACCGGCATCAGGCTGACCCTGAGCTCCGGGATCTGCCCGTTTCTGTCTCCAGTGTGCTGGGAGCTGGGACCAAGGGTGTACTCTTCTTGAATGGTGGGACCAAGAGTATGCACCCTCACCACCCCGCTCCGTATGACTCCAGAATAAATAAGACCACCAACTCTATGGTGCCCCACCCCCGTCTCCGCTGAAGTCAAAGGCATGGGCCAATACCACAATTCTCTTGTATTTTACCTTAGCTCCACATCTTCTCTACACCTGGAGGTCTGCAAAACCAGGCCGAATGTCTGTATCCTCTGTTCCATTCACAGTGTTTCAGCCCTGCCCCCTGCCTTTTTTTTTTTTTTTTTTTTTTTTTTTTTTTTTAGTTAATAAATTTATTTGTTTGTTGCTTCAGGTTACATCCTTATCATATTGTCCTCATTTCCCGCTTCCCAGCCCCACCCTCCCATGCTCTACCCCCTGACCCTTCCATCTTGTTCCTCTGGGGTGGAGTGTCCCTGCCTTGCCTAACATTCTCTCACCACAGATCAGGAGTCATATGAGGGCCAAGAGAGTCTTCATTCACCAGGGGCCTACGAGGCAGTACTGCCTGTGAATGGTGTCTCATTGCTACTGGGGGAATACTAAAAAAAAGACCAACAAAAACACAAACCCACAAAAACAAAGAATATCAACAAAAAAGGGAGAGGAAAAAGAGAAGGGAAAAGGAAAAAGAAAAAAAGAAGGAAAAAGATAAAATAAAAAAAAATTATGTCCTTGTTCCTTTTGATGTGTTGGTTGTAGTACAGATATCCTGTACGATATAGTTAAAATCCTACTATAAGTGAATAGATGCCATGTTCATCCTTCTGAGACTGGGTTAGCTCACTCAGGATGAGCTCCTCTAGATCCATCCATTTGGTTGCAAATTGCATGATTTCATTGTTTCTGATAGCTGAGTAATATTCCATTGTATAGATGTACCACAATTTTTTAATCCATTCTTCAGTTGAGGGACATCTGGGTTGTTTCCAATTTCTAGCTATTGCAAATAAGGCTGCTATGAACATAGATGAGGAGACTTCCCTATGTCTCCGTGAGAGGTCCTTTGGGTGTATACCCAGAAGTGGTATGGCTGGGTCCTGAGGCAAGTTTATTCCTAGATTTCTAAGATATCGCCAGACAGACCTCCATAGTGGTTGCACAAGCCTGCACTCCCACCAGCAATGGAGTAGGGTACCCCTTTCTCCACACCCTTTTGCAAGTGGACATCCAGTTGGACCAGCACCATTTGTTGAAGATGCTGTCCTTCTTCCATTGTGCGTTTTTGGCTTCTTTGTCAAAGATTAGTTGGCCATAGGTGTGTGGATCCATGTTTGGGTCTTCAATTCGATTCCATTGATCCACTGGTCTGTTTCTATACCAATACCATGCTGTTTTTATTACTGTTGCTCTGTAGTACAGCTTGAAGTCTGGGATGGTGATACCTCCAGATGTTTTTTCATTGGACAGGATTGATTTAGCTATTCTGGGCTTTTTGTTGTTCCATATGAAGTTGAGACTAGCTTTTTCCAGGTCTATAAAGAATTGTGTTGGTATTTTGATAGGAATTGCATTAAATCTATATATTGCTTTTGGTAGGATAGCCATTTTTATTATGTTGATCTTACATATCCATGAGCATGGGAGATCTTTCCATCTTCTAAAGGCCTCTTCCATTTCTTTCTTCAGGGGCTTGAAGTTCTTGTTATATAGGTCCTTTACATGCTTGGTTAGAGTTACCCCCAGGTATTTTATGTTGTTTGTGGCTATTGTGAAGGGGATTGTTTCCCTTATTTCTTTCTCGGTATATTTGTTTGTTGTATAAAGAAGGGCTTCTGATTTTTTTGAGTTAATTTTTTATCCAGCCACCTTGCTGAAGTTGTTTATCAGCTGTAAGAGTTCTTTGGTGGAGTTTTTGGGGTCGCTTATGTATACTAACATATCATCTGCGAATGGGGATAATTTGACTTCTTCATTTCCAATATTTATCCCTTTGATCTCCTTTAGTTGTCTTATTGCTCTAGCAAGGACTTCAAGTACTATATTGAAGAGATATGGTGAAAGTGGACATCCTTGTCTTGTCCCTGAGTTTAGGGGAAATGCTTAAGCTTCTCTCCATTTAATTTGATGTTGGCTACTGGCTTGCTGTATATTGCCTTTATTATTTCTAGGTATGGTCCTTGTATGCCCGTTCGATCCAGAACTTTTAGCATGAAGGGGTGTTGGATTTTGTCAAATGCTTTTTCTGCATCTAGCGAGATTATCATGTGGTTTTTTTCTTTCATCTTGTTTATGTGGTGAATTACATTGATAGACTTTCGTATATTGAACCATCCCTGCATTCCAGGGATGAAGCCTACTTGATCATGGTGTATGATACTTTTGATGTGTTCTTGAATTCGGTTTGCTAGTATTTTATTAAGTATTTTTGCATCTATGTTCATGAGGGAGATTGGTCTGAAGTTCTATTTCTTTGTAGGGTCTTTGTGTGGTTTAGGAATCAGAATGACAGTGGCCTCATAGAATGAGTTTGGCAGTGATCTTTCTGTTTCTATGTGGTGGAAGAGTTTGAAAAGTAATGGTGTTAGTTCCTCTTTGAAGGTCCGGTAGAATTCTGTGCTAAAGCCATCTGGCCCTGGGCTTTTTTTGGTTGGGAGATTATTAATGACTGTTTCTATTTCCTTAGGTGTTATTGGGCTGTTTAAGCTGTTAATCTGATTTTGATTTAGTTTTGGTAGGTGGAATTTATCGAGGAAATTGTCCATTTCGCTTAGGTTTTCAAATTTAGTGGAATATAGATTTTTAAAGTAGTGCCCAAATATTTTCTGGATCTCCTCAATGTCTGTTGTTATTTCTCCCTTTTCATTTCTGATTTTGTTGATTTGGGTTCTTTCCCTTTGCCTTTTAGTTAATTTGGCTAGGGGTCTGTTTATTTTGTTGATTTTCTCAAAGAACCAACTCTTGGTTTCATTGATTCTTTGTATAGTTCTTTCTGACTCTAAGTTGTTGATTTCAGCTCGAAGTTTGATGATTTCCTGTCTTCTGCTCTTCTTGGGAGTGTTTGTTTCTTTTTTTTCCAATTCACCCAGCTTAGCTGTTAGTTTACTAATATGAGCTGTCACAATTTTCTTTTTGAAAGCACTTAGTTCTATGAACTTTCCTCGTAGCACAGCTTTCAATGTAGCCCATAGGTTTGGGTATGTTGTGTCTTCATTGTCGTTGGATTTTAAGAAGTCTTTGATTTCCTTCCTTATTTCTTCCCTGACCCAGTGGTCATCCAGTAAGGAGCTGTTCAATTTCCATGTGTGTGTAGGCTTTCTGTTGATTCTTTTACTGTTGAAGACCAGCTTTATTCCGTGGTGGTCTGATAAGATACAAGGTGTTATTTCAATTTTCTTGTATCTACTGAGACTATCTTTGTGACCAATTATGTGGTCGATTTTGGAGAAGGTTCCGTGGGGTGCTGAGAAAAAGGTGTATTCCTTTGTGTTTGGGTGAAACGTTCTGTAGATAACTGTTAGGTCCATTTGGTTCATGATCTCTGTTACACTCAATATTTCTCTGTTTGTCTTCTGTCTTGACGATCTGTCCTTTGTTGTGAGTGGGGTGCTGAAGTCTCCCACTACTAATGTGTTGTGATTGACGTGCGTTTTAAGTTTTAGAAGTGTTTCTTTTACGAAAGTAGGTGCCTTTGTATTTGGGGCATAGATGTTCAGTATTGAAATTTCCTCTTGATGAATATTCCCTTTAATGAGTATATAGTGCCCTTCTTTGTCTTTCTTCATTAACTTCAGTTGGAAGTCTGTTTTGTTTGATATTAGGATGGCTACTCCAGCTTGCTTCCTGGGTCCATTTGCTTGGAAAACCTTTTCCCAGCCCTTTACTCTGAGGCAGTGTCGATCTTTTGTAGTTAGATGTGTCTCTTGTATACAGCATAAGGAAGGGTCTTGCTTGCAGATCCACTCTGTAAACCTATGTCTTTTTATTGGGGAGTTGAGTCCATTGATGTTGATGGATATTAGTGACCTGGGGTTGTTATTTACCATTAATTTGCTATAGGCGGTGGTCCTGTTCCTCTTTTGGTTTAGTTGCTGATGGGTTTTCTATTCCCTTTGTTTTCTTGGGTGGAGTTTTCTTCTCTGGGTTGGGATTTTCCTTCTAGGATTTTCTGTAGGGCTGGGTTTGTGGGTAGATATTGTTTAAATTTGATTTTTTCATGGAATATCTTGTTTTCTCCATCTATGTTGATAGAGAGTTTTGCTGGGTAAAGTAGTCTGGCTGGGCATCTATGATCTCTTAGGACTTGTAGTATATCTGACCAGGCCCTTCTAGCTTTTATCCTTTCTGGGGAGAAGTCAGGTGTAATTCTGATGGGTCTGCCATTGTATGTGACTTGACCTTTTTCTCTTACAGCTTTTAATATTCTTTCTTTGTTCTGTACATTTGGGGTTTCAATTATTATGTGGCGAAAGGTGTTTCTTTTCTGGTCTAATCTGTTTGGTGTTCTGTATGCCTCTTGGATTTTTATTGGCATCTCTTTTTTCAGGTTTGGGAAGTTTTACTCTATGATTTTGTTGAAGATATTTCCTGGACCTTGGAGTCGGGAGTCCTCTCTTTCCTCTATACCTATAATTCTTAGGTTCCGTCTTTTCAATGAGTCCTTGATTTCTTGGATGTTGTGGATGAGAGATTTTTTAGCCTTCTCATTTTCTTTGGATGTTGTACTGATTTCTTCCACTGAATCTTCCATGCCTGAGATCCTGTCTTCCATCTCTTGCATCCTATTGTTGATACTCACATCCGTAGTTCCTGTTCTCTTCCCTTGGTTCTCCACTTCCTCTTTTAACTCTGACTGTGTTTTCTTTATTGTTTCTATTTCTATTTTCATGTCTTGTATGGTTTTGTTCGTTTTGTACATTTCCTTCTCCAGCTTGCTTGTTTTTGTATGAAAATGTTTCATGGCTTTTTCCTTTTCCTGTTCAAGCTCTGTCACCTTGGCTTGGAGCTCTTTAATGGTGTTGTTCCTTGTTTTGATTTGTAGA
>CAJQZJ010033200.1:2322179-2332742 GCA_907164525.1 Lophiomys imhausi | reverse complement strand
CACACACACACACACACACACACACACACACACACACACACACACACTATGGCACTCTTTAGATGATGAGTTTTCTTTTAGACAATACAGAAATAGTTATGCCCATATATTAAGCAAAATATCAATTAAAATAGGAAGGAAAATATGGTTAACTATGATATGTGTTCATTCGTAATAAGTTATAAAACATACATGAGAAATAACCATTTAACCCCCTTAAAACAAGGAAGAACTATTCATTTGGAGGCTGTTTAGTAGTTACAAATAGTAATGTTTAAAGTTTGAAAATTTAGGAATTAGCAACTTAACTATACAATGGGTTGAAAAAAAATGCAGCATTTCTATTCCCAGAACAATTAGAGGTCTGGTGATGTAATGGTTACTGTTAATTGTCATCTTGACAGGATCTAAAACCACCTGGGAGATGAACCTCTAGGCATGCCTGTGGGGATTTTTAACTGATGGGGAAAGAGTCACCTTGCTTGTGGGTGGGGACATTCCCTGAGCAGGGAAAGGGAGCTTAGCATGTGCAACCATTCATCCCTCTGTTTCTCTACTGTAAATGTATTATGTGAAGCTCCTGATGCCTTGGCTTCCCGCCATGGTTGGCCGTAACCTGGAACTGTGAGTTAGAATAAATCATTCTCCCCTCTCTTGCCCTTATCTGAGTATTTTTATCCCAGCAAAGGGGAAAGAAAGTAATTCAGACACTTTATAATGGACTAATCCTTCTTTTAGGAAATTCAAAGAGAGGCTGTTGAAAGGGCTGCTGTTAAGAATTCCCTCTAATGAGGGAAGAAGCAGCAGTCACCCCGTGACAGGCAGCGAGCATGCCGGGGTCTAGTTATGAGCTTCTCTTGCCTATCTCTGCACCGCGTCTGCATGCCCTAAGTCAGAGAAATGGCTGTGGTTTTCCATTCTCCTGCAGTAGGCATTAAGGAACCTGCCAGCTTGTCTGCAGTCTTGATCAGTGAGTGTGACTTTTCCCAGAATGACACCAGAAGTTCGGCTGGAGGAGGGTGAGTGTTCTCCTCCACACTGTGTCCAAACAGAGCAAGGCGAGTGGGAAAGAAGAGGAAGCCCCCAGTGGTCTGTGAAAATGTGGGGCATATTATCAGAGCTTGAGTCTGCAATGGTCTTCTCTGGTGCAGCATGTCTTCAAAGCCAGAACGTGTCAGACTTAGAGCCAAAGGCTGACAAGGAAACATGGGAGCAAAGAGTCACTTAATGCACACAGAAATAGACAAAATTCTTGGTTTTATTTTTCAGCCAAATTTCTCCACTGAGGGAAAACTACATTTCAGCCTTTCAGATCTCTCGGTTCTAAGGTGAAAAACAGGGTCTGGATAATTCCAAATGACCAGTAAATTAAGTGGAAATTAAGAATTAAAATTCCATATGGCCATGCTAGTATGCTGTAATCACAGAGTTAAGGTGAAGCCTGACTAGATCAGGCCTTTAAATATCATGCGTCACAAATCTATCTCTGTAACAATCAGAAGCATCAAGCACAGTGTCATTAAGTGCTTCCCTCGATAATGTAAATAGAGATGGGCAATACTCAGGGAGGCTTTTGAACCATTCTATGCAGAAAGTGACAGAATAAATTTGATAATGCATGTGGAACATAATATTTTTCCTCACTTCTGCTGCAAATTATATGGACATTTAGGAAATTTCTGAACATATTGCTGTGAGACATGAATAAATTTTGAGACAAAAGCAATGTTTCCTGGAAGCAAAGCTGAGGATTATAAAGAAATGGATGTGGTGGTTTTGCAAAGAAGATCAAAGCCCAGAGCTTCATTTCCATGCATGTGAGACCAGGAAGATGCCATTATATAGAGTGGATAGGAATTGTACAGCAGGGTGATGTGAGTGCTCTACAGGACTCTGCAATGGTAGTTTGAGTGAGGCTCTTGAGTCCCTCGGACAATGCTCTTGAACACTTGGTTCCCAAACGGTAGCACTGCTTGGGGAAGTTTCGGGAGGCACAATCTTGCTGCAGGACCTATGTCACTGTCACAGACTTTGTGAGTATAGGTGCTTCATCCACTTCCAGTTCAATGTTTCTGTTTTCTGTTTGTGGTTGAGGACATGATCTTTCATCTACCTACCCTGCTTTTGAGCTGCCATTCCTCCTCAAACACTATGGACACTCCATTTGGATCCGTGAGGCAAAATAACAAATGGTCCTGGTTTATATAAGAAAGAAAACGGAATGACCCATGGGAAGCAAACCAGTAAGGAGCTTTCCTGTATGGTTTCTGCTTCAGTTTCTCACCATTTGAATTCCTGCCCTGAACTCCATTAATGATCTGTGACATGGAGATAAAATTTAAATGAACTCTTTCTTTCCCTAAGTTATTTTGGTCATTGTTTTATCATAGCAACAGAGAAGCAAACCAGGAATCTCGATGTCTGCCAAACTCTGGACATTCAAGGATGTGGAGAAAGCACCAACTGTTGAGTCCACCCTAAGACTCACCTAGTGTGGTTAGTTCATGGCTGATTCTGATATTAAATATAGTGGGACATATGATTCACTGTCTGAAGCAGTATGCCTTCTCACCTGATCAGAGGCTATGATGTCATTGCATAGGGGCAAATATGAAAATCAGAATCAGCATAAAAATATGAGAAGTCTGCAGTCTTTGATCACACTGCAATACCCCATGTGACCTCTTGGCCACTTGTTAGAAACACTGAACCAGTAGTAAAAATGACTCCTACATATGCTGTAGGTTAGCAAGGTTATAATCAAGGTGATGCTACCATCCCTAACCATTTGCTTAAAATGTTTGATAAGAAGCATTAACTGTCCAGATTATGTCTTTTTAAAAATTTATTTATTTATTACTTCAGGTTACATCTCCATCTACCAGATTATGTCTTATCTCAGTTCCCTTCAAAACAACTCTCCTCTTTGAAAGAAAATCACTTTAAATCTATATTTGAACTGGAATCATTATATTCTGCCTCAGAGATAATCAATGAACCCGCATCCTTGAGAAATCTATCCTAGATACTGATCTAAAAAACCATGAATCCGATGACCATTTCTTCTTCTAAATGTCCATTGACATAGGTTCAGTGGACTTGAGTATTGAGACATACTAAATAAGGCATTTTCATGTTAATTTGTATCTACCCTTATGAGGGGCAGTGGCTTAAGGTCTTTAGGAAACCCAGGAATAATCTGATACAAGAAGACTGAAGTTTCTATTCTAGGAAAATTTAGATTTCTAAGGGGGCACACATGGTGAAATCAAGAAACTTCTCTTAATTTCTCACAGTGGCTTGCTGACCCTTTCTCTTCAGAGAAACCCATGCAAGGTCGCATATGAGAACACACAATGGACGGGGTTGCCCTGACTCTACAGAGTGCTAGTGGACTTCACTGCACTCAGTGTTCACCTTCGCCACTATTAATCAGGAAGCCTTTTGCATTTCAGTGTTCAATATTTCACCAGAAGCAGTTAGCAGAGAATATTGCCAATTGACTATGGGCTATTGTGAAATTCATATTTATAATAAATATATGTTTCCCCAAATATCTAGAGGATAATATTGCTTTTAGACATTTTAGAAAGTTAACTAGTAAGTATAGGAAGCTTATCTAAAGCTGTCCTGTGTAAATTCATATTACAGGGATAGTCAGTGTAATACATGATGGCCGATATTTTTTCTTCCATCCCTCCTTCCTTCTTTTCTTTGCTTCTTCTCTTTCCTCTACACCTTCT
Organism: Lophiomys imhausi; assembly: GCA_907164525.1. Classification (NCBI taxonomy): domain Eukaryota; kingdom Metazoa; phylum Chordata; class Mammalia; order Rodentia; family Muridae; genus Lophiomys; species Lophiomys imhausi. The sequence continues at coordinate 2,328,999 of CAJQZJ010033200.1, read as the reverse complement.
TTCTTCTTTCCTTCTGTGTTTTCCTCACTGAATGTGCACAAGTAACACTAAGATATGCAATAAATGTGGCAAACTTCCATGCTTTTTGTTGTGATCAGCCCTTAAAACATAGCTTTGAAAACACAGTATGAAGTGGGGCTTATTCTTTACAGAAGAGTGTTGCAGTGACAGCCTCAAATTGTGAGATTTGGCTCTGTAATTGAAATCACATGCTCCATCTCAGTTTCATTTGCATGGACTACAGGCTATAATTAACATCAAGTGTCAAGACAGGACTACATACAACAGAATCCTGAAGCACAATCAGCCACAAAAATTGAAACAAGCCTCTCTGCCACTTAGCTATGCAAGGCTGAGTCCATGCTACCATGGAGAAGTGACGGTGACAATCAAGAGAACACCATCTGATGACAAATTGGCTTGCACTGGGGTCATCACTAAGGGCGGGAGGAAGGTTGCTTTTCACAGTGGCTCTTTCTCACTCATCTTTCCAGAGCCTGTGGTTGTTTTCATTGTTGTCATCTAGACCTTTTCGGTCTCTCAAAAATGCACTTAAATCTCTCAAAGGGGAAAAATACTCAAGGCGCATAGTCAAACACAAAAGTCTCCAGCAAAAATATATAAAAAGAAATCAAACCATATATTCTTCACTTCTGAGATGGCTTTCAGTGCACACTCTGGTTTGATGAAGACCTTTATACCTGTGAGACTCCAAATGCGTATATACATATCTAACTTCAAAAGTTATAGCATTAACAGGTGGGGCTGTTGGGAGGTGGTCGGGATACATCAGTGACATCTGAGAGGGAGGGAGATGCTTCTCTCCCTCCATCAGCGACACACTGGGAGGACTCCAGTTTTGACTCAGGGGACAGTGTTTCATCAGACGTAAACCTGCTGGCACCTTTAACTTGACTCTATTTTCCTTCAGAATGGAAAGAAATAAGTTTCTGTGAGTTAGGAGCCAAGTAGTTGATGATTTTAGCTTCTGTCTGCAATAGGTATATTGAACATAAAGATTTTCCTACCTTTTTATGTTTGTGTGGTTCACACTGATGCTTTTTCTTTTATATGCTGTCACATACCACTTTATTTTTAAATTTTATTACTTTTGTTTTTGTGATTATAATATAATTATATAATTTTACTTTCTATTTCTTCTCTCCAAACGTTTTCATATAGCCTCCTTGCACTTCTTTCACATTTATGGCCTCTTTTTTCATTAATTGTTTTTAGATTATTATATGTGTACATATATATGCAATATATATAGTATACAGGCATACAATAATATATAATCCATATATGTACTATACGTATATATGTATGTATATATGTATGTATGTATGTATGTATGTATGTATGTATATATATATATATATATATATATATATATATGTATGTATAGAGTCCTAACTGCAACCTTTCAATCTGTATAATGTTATTTATATGTATATTTTCAGGACTGACCACTTGATATTAAATAACCAATTGGTGTACTCTTCCTTTAAGAAGACTATTTCTCCTTCATGTACCATTTCTTCATTTCCCGAAGAAGTTCTTTGTGTAGGGTTAAGACCTTTTCCATTCATAGCTCCTACATCCTCCATTTACTAAGCCAGCATAATCCTAACTACATTCTAAATATTTGTCTTATATCCATCCAGAGATGACTATAGTCCTCACCCTTCACCTAGAAAACTTAAACTTCTCTTTGAAGTGGAAGGAAACTTCTATAGAAATCCACTGCCAATAAAAATGCCGAGGTTTGGAGTCCAGTCCCAATACCATAAAAACACATAAAACATCTCTCGAGACTCAAGGCTAAGTGAATATTAGGAAAAGGGAGTGGAATTATTGTGAAAACCAGAGGATCAGGGAGTTTGCTGGGAGATGTGACTGTTAGAAATGTCAGAAGCCACACCCACAAAGTCTCACCAACATGTGTGCACAATATGAAGCCAACAAGGATGACAAAGTAGATTCTGTTCTCTTTTGTTTGCCTAGGTGTAACTACACATATTTTCTTGTTTCCTATAACTTTTCTACTGTAATTTCATGACTGAATATTTGGCACATATTTATGGATCCACTATTTCTTACCTAATATATAAATGGTTCTCTTCCTCCTTCATGTGATGGCTTCTATTACTCAGTACATAATTTATGTTCAGTTCATTCCACTTATTTATAGACTGAAAACCAGAGGCTGGAGAGATGGTTCAGCAGATAACAGTGCATAATGACACTTCAGGAGGTCAGGGTTCAGCTCCTAGTACTCATGTCAGGAACACAGCCATCTGGAAGTCCAGCCCCAGCGAAATCCATCGTCCCCTTCGGGCCTCTGCATTCATCTGTATCATGTCAGGTAGCACAGCCATCTGGAAGTCCAGCCCCAGCGAAATCCATCGTCCCCTTCGGGCCTCTGCATTCATCTGTACATACAGGTGAATAAAAATAAAATATTATATGTCATATATTTTGATTTTTCCAGAGAGTATGCATATCTTTAGAATTACAGTTTTTTTTTTTGAAGTTAGGAAAATTCCATATTAAAAAAAAAAAAAAAAGAAAATGGATGCTGTTGTAAGGGGAGATGTGGAATATCTTTGGCAGGGTAGTGTTTTCACTGTCTATTTTATTTATCCACAGGGTAAAGGGATTGTTATAATTACTGAACTCTGATTGAATGACACTGTGTCCTTTTGGAGAGACTCTTACTCAGAGGAAGCCTGAGGTAATCTGTAGATAATTACTTCTAGCTGGGCTGGTCTAATTATATGCATGCCTTACACCCCAATCCCCAGATCCTGAAATGCAAGCTTCTCCTCAAGAGGCCCCTCATTGCTTTGGTGGAATGGGACTGATGTCACCTCTCAGGACTGTTCATTCTTGTCCTGTCTTCGGTCACATGACTGAACCTTCATGAATTCTTGGGAGGTCTAAATCAGAGATCTTAGGGCTTGTGCCTCTTGAATACTGGAAACTATTGGTAGACTCTTCCCTTTCAGAAATATTTAAAATCCACCCTTTGTGTTTGAAATCTGTTGTTAGTATGTTTATGGCATGTAAGAAAATATGTTTCATTTATAATCCTTTTCATGCCCCCATTTTGAAAATCAACACAGATTAGGTGAATGATATCATTAAACTCAACATTTAGAAAACAGAAAATTATTTTCAAGTCATTGATTGGGATATATTTTAAATTATAAAAATTAATCAAGAAAAGCAATGTGTGTGTGTGTATATATATGTATATATATACTCGATTAATATATTAATATGTATATCATTGTCACCATTTTATAGGTACAAATAAAATAGTGTATTCAAATAATCACCATCAATGACTGCTATCCTAAGAAAAGACTTAGACAGAGCAGTAGTATATGGCATGGGGAGAAATTCAAATCTAAAAAATCCAGAGTGAATAGCATTGGTCTCCAGTCCTTTCTAAGGATTGTGTTAATCTTTTGGGCACACTGTACTAACACTGTACATACTGTAGTGCAGCCTAGGTTATGTGAGCCTTCCTAGCCACCAAACACAAGGAACAACTTAATTTCAGCAACAAAATAAAATAAGAGGTTAAAGCCTAAAAACAAAGTTTTCTAAAAAGGTTTAGAATTTGAGCTTCTACTGAAAGGCAAGCATATGAACTAGTTGGCTACTGCTTACATTGACATAAGTTTCTAAAACATCAAATTAATTGTAACAGACCCCATTTAATCTGAGTAAATTCACATAGAGTAGATTCTCATATTGATAGTTAGCTTGGCACTGGCCATTGTTTAAAGTACTTTATAACAGACAGAAATAGAAAACATTTTTAAAACAGAATGAGCTATTTTAGATTACACTGATGTTTCTCAGTTAAAATCAATATTTTTCAGTCTTATAAATGATATTACACAAATATTTTCTTTTTTTCTCATATACTGGTAATCTCAGTTTCCAACACATCCATGAGGGTATGTATCTCCTTCATTTCCAGATGCACAGCTCAATTCAGAACAACTATCCAAGACCCAGAACCAAGAACATAGATACTGAACTGATTTTAAATTATTAATTAAAATTATTCTCGTTCTTTGAATATGTCTCATTAAAGAAATACACTCTAACTTTCTCTCCAAATGATTAAAGCCTTGTTTTCAGCATAGTTCTAGACTGGCAGAGGAAAATAAGTATAAACTATTTCCACAAGATCCTTACCCAACCTCACAACTACTAGACACAAGACACTCCTACTTCAGAATAATGGATTAGCTTCAACCTCCATAGAGAATCCCTATCGCCAAAACCCTGAGCATGGTCTGAGTTCATTGTTCACAATACCGATTGTGTGGATGTCATGGATATCCACTGACAAAACCCTCCATCCTAACACATCTGCAGGAATCCCACTACTCTCCAGACCCTTAGTCTTCTAACTTTTGACCCTTCTCTCCCAGAATCTGGCAAAAGAGGATCTTCTATTGTGTCTGTAGCTTTGGATTTTATTCCATTTTTCTTCTTGTATTATGAGAGAGAGAGAGAGAGAGAGAGAGAGAGAGAGAGAGAGAGAGAGAGAATACAACATTGATCCATGTGATTGTGGTGTTTAAGTTTGGGAACACCCATGATTTTCACTCTAGAAGCAGGAATGATTAAAGGCCAAAGGAGCAGTAAAGCCAAACAAGTGATTTCTAGTCTGAGATCAGAAAGGGCTCAATTCCGAAGACAACCAGCCAGGCAGAGAGAATGCAATAATGCAATGTTCTCTTTCCATATGTGTCTTCTACTCAGCTCATCAATTAATTAGTTGATTCCAGTCTCTAATTGGAATGGGAAAGTCTTTTAATCAATAATGGATTGAAATACTGAATTCATCTACAAATGATTTCAGCCACATCCATACACAATGTTTAAGCAAATAAAGATTTTTATTTTTCTCATATGCTTACAATATATATATGCACACACAAATGCACATATGCATGTACATACACACGCATATAATATATATTGTATATATGCAAAGGTATCATGCTTAATATGCATAATATTGTGTGTTGATGATCCAAACAGTATTTACTGATGTTGGATTCTTAGACTATGAGAAAACCAGATACGCCATGGATAACTAGTTACAAATGAAGATTGGTTGCCTTTGTAAGATTGTATTGGTAGAATCTTAAGTGTTTGAACCACAGTCTTGAAGGGTCTTGTGAAAGCTGACAAAGAGAATCACTGCCCAAAACTGACACTTCATGTAGCACTGATTCTAGGTTTTGTGACTGCCCAATACTGACACTTCATGTAGCACATATCCTAGGTTGTGTGACTGAAATTGCAGAGACTTATACTGAAGAATCCAGACATCTTTTAGAGATAAACCTTCTGACCTTGTTTGGCAAGCATTCTTCAGTGACAGGGTCCTGAGACAGGGGACCAGAGGCTACGAAGATAAGAAGAGAGAAAAGTTTGGAATTAGATTTGCATAAGATATGTTTTGTGCCAAGCAAGCTCCTTAAGAAGTCAACATCTTCCATACTATTACTAGAGAAGAAATGGGAACTAGCAGAAACTTTCATATGGAACAAAGTTAGCAGGACGGTAATCAAGCAATGTTGCCCAAAGAGAAGACAGTGTATTTCAAGACTATTACAGATTGAGTGTACAGCAGCTTTGAGGCCAACATCTCCAGTCTCTTTTTTGGGAAAAAGACAAGTGCTCAAGAACTGAAACCCTAATTCCTTTGAGGCCCAGAATCCAGCCCCAGACTAGCCTTGTCAATTTTGACCTTAGGAGAGGACACAAAGCTAGGTTTCTTTTGCCCTTTCATTGGCAGATCTAACAAAGTCTTGGATTGGTCCATCTCTCAATGCTCTTCACCTGAAATCCACTCAAATTCAATAGGTTTCTAAGCCACATTAGTTATTGGATCATAGAGAAATCTACAAGAGGGGCACAAATCCACAACTTCTTTGACAGTTATGCCTCTGTTTTTTATGTAAGTACAACCTCATGTAAGATACATTTTTGATCATAGAAAAGTTAGTTCAATATCTTCTTTTGTCTTGGAAAATCAGAAATTTTACTCATGTAGAAGGTCTGTGAAGCCTCATTGGATTTTTTCCCGAGTTTCTGAAATGCAAGAGTCTTTAAGATCATCTAAAATGCATTCTGTGTCTATCTCTTCAGGTCTAGTGAACATGAGACAGAGGCCCAGGGTGTTGTTTTGAGAGGGGAGAATGGTGATCAGTTCCTGCAAACTGAGTCAGAACCCAGGAAAGGGAAACTGCTTAATCTGAGGCAGAGAAGTGGGGATAGATTGTGGCACCCACAGGGCAACAAGGAGTACCTGTGGAGCTCAGGAATAAGTATGAGGAAAGATGAGTTCTCCAGCCCCACATCTTCAACACAGGCGATAAGAGATTGGTTGGTTGCTCATGTACTACAAAGTCATCTGGTGAGAGCCATCGTTGCATTACAGCCCTTGCCTTGGCGCTTTGAGGACTGTAGGCTGCCTCTCTCTAAGATAACATGCCTGTGTCTTCTCTAGTTAAATACGCAAGTGTACAGAAACATGATAGGGATCAGCATCTGGGTAGCTGGAGCTCTAGTTCATTCAGTAGCTCATTCTTAATTAGCATACATTGCATTAGGTTTCATTGTTATGTTTTCCAACTTGTATTTCTTTTGATTCTTCAATACCCTTCTTCTCCTTCATCCCACATCTCCATCCTCACCTTCTAACCTGATAGCCAACTTTCTTTTTTTTTTAAAATAATTTATTTTTTATTTCTTCAAGTTACATCTCAATCACAATCCC
>CAJQZJ010033200.1:2292478-2307100 GCA_907164525.1 Lophiomys imhausi | reverse complement strand
CTGGGAAATGGCCCTGTGATGGTCTGAAGACTGTGCACTGGCTGGGAATGAGCAGAACAGGGTTATTTTGATATTGTCTTCACTGTTTGTTTACTTATTTATACTAAGACTGGAAGGTGTTATCATGTTTGAAGGACATAATACTGAACTCACTTAACTAGTAGAATTTGCTTCATGTTTAGAACCAAATTCATTCAAACTTTATTTCTTAATACATGCTAATTTCTCATAACAGTTTTTTCATAATAATCATTCACATATTGATTTGTGAATACACATTTGCTTTTAGAGGTTGTCTCAAAATTTTTACTCTAAAGATTTGGAATTATTTAATGAAATTTAAATACTTTGGTGGGTGTGGTGGTGCACGTCTTTAATCCTAAAACTCAGGAGGCATGCAGATATCTGAGTTCAAGATCAACCTGGTCTACAAATTGAGTTTTAGGATAGCCAGGTGTACACAGGGAAAACCTGTCTCAAAAAACACAAAAAAAGAACGAAAAAGGAAAAGAAAAGAAAAGAAAGGGAAAAAAGGGAAAGGAAAAGAAAGAAATTGAAATAATTGAATAATTGAAGAAATATCCAGTACTGGACCTATGAGAAAGGAAAAGAGGGGCTTCAACAGTAGATCAGTAGGATACAAGCCTTACAGCCCTCTGTACTCTGGTCATTTTGAGCACAAATCTGATTATCTTCCATAGGTGGCCAAGCCAGTTATAATGTTCACAAGGTATTCAATTAGACTTACTTTGAAACTATTTTTCAGTTTAATGAGATTTTTGGACTGTCTTTAACATGAAGGCTCTTTCCACAATTTATATGTTTATTTTCATCTTGTACTTATAACATGTCCTGTAAAGTTAGGAAATATTTCAACATAGTGCTGTGTGTTCAGATCTTGACTTTGGACTACATGTATCACTCAATAAGTAGACCAACTGAGCACAGAATGGCATGTATATGTGTTTATCATAGCCATAGAGGACATTCTTAATTTTATAAGCTGCTATGAAGTTTATATGAATGAAACACCCTCACTATTTCTTGAAGACTTGAGAGTTCCTTTTCTGAGATCATAGTAAAGTACAATATTGGAACTAATAAAACAGTCAGGAACTGGCATGTTAAACATATTAAATGCTGACAATGTACCAACTGACCTGCTTTTTTTTTTTTTCTTTTTTTCTTTCACTTTCTGAGTTGTTTTTGGAGTGTAACAACTCTCCAGTTGAAATTGCTACTACCTTTTTTTTTTCTTTTTCTTTTTAAAATTTATTTATTTATTGCTTCAGGTTACATCTCCATCACAGTGTCCTGTTTCCACCCCTCCCAGTCCTGCCCTCCCACTCTCTACACCCTAACCCTTCCATCCCACTCCTCCTGAGTGGAGTTTCCCTATATAACAGTTCCCCACCCCAGGTCAGCAGTCATAGGAGGGCCAAGAGCCTCCTTATACACTGGGGACCTACAAGGCAGCACCACTAGGGAAAAGTGTCTCATAGACAAGGAGAAAAAGAAAAAAGTCTATGTCCATGTTCCCTTTGGTGCCTTGGTTGTAATAGATGCCATATGCATCCTTCTGAGTCTGGGTTAGCCCACTCAGGATGAGCTTTTCTATTCCACCCATTTGGCTGCAAATTGCATGATTTCATTGTTTTTGGTGGCTGAGTAGTATTCCATTGTGTAGATGTAGCACAGTTTTTTAATCCATTCTTCAGTTGGGGGACATCTGGGTTGTTTCCAGTTTCTAGTTATTACAAATAAGGCTGCTATGAACATAGATGAGGAAACTTCCTTGTGATTCGGTGAGGAATCATTTGGATGTATACCCAGAAGTGGTATGGCTGGGACCTGAGGCAGAGCTATTCCAAGTTTTCTAAGATATCACCAGAGTGACCTCCATAGTGGTTGCACAAGCTTGCACTCCCACCAGCAATGGAGAACTGTTCCCCTTTCTCCACACCCTTGCCAGCATGTGCTGTCATTTGAGCTTTTGATCTTAGCCATCTGACAGGTGTGAGATGGAATCTCAGAGTCATCTTGAGTTGCATTTCTCTGACGATTAAGGATGCTGAGCATTTCTTCAAGTGTCTCTCAGCCTTTAGGAATTCCTCCTTTGTAAATTATCTGTTTAGCTCTGTTCCCCATTTTTTTTGATTGGATTATTTGGTTTCTTGGCATTTAATTTCTTGAGTTCTTTGTAGATTTTGGATATTAGCCCTCTGTCAGATGTGGGGTTGGTGAAGATTTTTTCCCAATCTGTAGGCTGCTGTTTTGTTCAAATGACAGTGTCTTTTGCCTTACTGAAGCTTTTCCGTTTCCTGAGGTCCCATTTATTGATTGTTGGTCTCAGGTCCTGAGCTGTTGGTGTTCTGTTCAGGAAGTTGTCACCTGTGCCAATGAGTTCGAGGGTTTTTCCCACTTTCTCTTCTAGTAGATTTAATGTGTCCTAGGATCAACACAATAAAAATGGCTATCCTACCAAAAACAATATACAGATTCAATGGAATTCCTATCAAAATACCAACACAATTCTTTTTAGACCTAGAAAAAGCTATTCTTAATTTCATATGGAACAATAAAAAACCCAGAATAGCTAAATCAATCCTGTACAATAAAAAAAAATCTGGGTGTATCACCATCCCAGATTTCAAGCTGTATTACAGAGCAATAGTAATAAAATCAGCATGGTATTGGTATAGAAACAGACCAGTGGATCAATGGAATCGAATTGAAGACCCAGAAATGAACCCACACACCTATGGTCACCTAATTTTTGACAAAGAAGCCAAAAAAACCATACAATGGAAAAGGACAGCATCTTCAACAATGGTGCTGGTCCAACTGGATGTCGACATGTAAAAGAGTGAAATTAGACCCATACTTATCACCTTGTACAAAACTGACCTGCTTTTATGTTAAGTTATTTTCTACTGTTTAGGTATCATACTCTTGCCAAACATGTGCCCGCTCTGGAGAATTACCATGTGCATGCCAAGACCAGCTTTGCCACTAACTTCCTGTTTAGCTTGTCTTGGTAAGTCCCTCCATTCTCTAAACGTTCATTCCTTTAGCTATAGAATGAAGATAATAGTGTCTCTGTGTCTAGCCCATTTGCAGAGTTTAGTTAGAGACTAAGCAAGTACTCATTAGAACACAATAGATAATAGTAAAGGTAATTACTAGATTTTTGAAGATAAATCTGTGAATCATTCTCGGGTAGCCCATGTATCTGGATGCCTTATTGTTTTTGCTGGGTGAAAACTAATGTTAGAGATGCAGAAAAAGTGTTGATGCCTTAGTGTCCATCTTGTAAGAAGATACAAAAGCACCAGCATCCATGTGCCATCCTTAGATCAGAACAGGGATCTTCTGGGCTCTCGAGCCATGGTCCTTCCCTTTATATTGATATTAGGTTTTACATCTTAGATTCTCAGACTTTCAAGGTTAGAAATCTTTTTTTTTAATAACAAGTTCCTCCTTTTAACTGTAAAATCTCTCCATTTTTCTAATGTAAGTGATTGTTCATTCATGTTATTCATTCTTTTTTTTGTCATTTGTTGTTCTAACACATCTGGAGAAGAGATTTCTTCCACTAACCTTATATTATTGAGATTATAATCTTTAAAAAAAGGGGGAGAAGAAAGAAAGAAAGGAGGGAGGGAAGGAAGGACGGAGGGAGGGAGGGAGGGAGGGAGGAAGGCAGTATCTGTGGGAATTTCTGCATTTTGACCATCACCTCTCATGGTTCGATGTTCTCTTAGAGAGCCACAAGCATTTCCCAAGCAGCAGCATGTAGTCACAGCAGATGTGAGACTTGTGTTTTATACGAGGTCAGCACAGAGACAGCTAGCACAAGTGGCTTTAGGGTGTTTAGGAGTCATGATGACAGCAGGCAGCATGAACTCCTTGCTATTCAGTTCCCCAAAGGAGCCAATGCACAGACAGGCTCAGGCAGAGCATGAACACAGTGGATATGCCACACCCAAAGACTCTGAGATCTTCGGATCCTTAACAAAGAATTCTAGCAAATCCCCTTTGAAGCAAAAAGTATTGTTCTTACCTGAAGAATAAGGCAAACACTGGGAGCTTTACTATCTTAGAGTGTGCCCAGAAAAAAGCATGCCTCAGCATCTCCATGAATCCTTATCCTCACACTTCCCCCAGTGGCTGCACCATTCCATTTGTGGAATCCATTCTAGCTTAAAAAGTGCAAAACCAGCAAACCTTTAGAAAATTTTCTTCCAACAAACATTATTCCATCTAAGAACACTGCAAGTATTCCAAACTAATTATTTAATGCCTTTTGAGATTAAGAGGTGAGAATGAAAATAAATGAGAGTGTTACCGAACTTTTTAATTATTATTAAGTATTTATTTACTAACAATATTCAATTATAACAAATACCAACAATTTCTTAACTATTAACCCTACAAATTCCTACAACCCTTTTAATCTAACCACTAATCCTATTGATAATTATTTTCCTAACCTTTTATAAGGATATAGTCTCTGGGGCAGGTCCTCAGTCGTCAGGAACACAGTTTCTGTAGTAGACCCTTTAAATCACTTGGCAGTCTTTTTTTTTCTGGAATATCTCAGATGTAGATTCATCAGGGTAAGTTGGCTATCACAGTCTTACCTTAAATAAGGCTTAAGGCTTTCTTCTCTCTGTGAGACCCCAGCCCCTTTGCATCAGAATTCTGCCACTCTGCCTCAGAGTCCTTAAAGCCAGCCACAGTTTCGTTTAGGCCACAGTTCAGACAGATCAAACTCCTCTAGGCAAAAGCTGAGCCACAGGGTTTAGTCCTTGGCCTTTTACTGTCTTGCTGAGGATTTCTTTGCTCACCAGCTTCTTTCTGCCTCAGGGAGATCTGGCCATCAACTGATGGCCAGCACTTTTTTCAACAGGACTCTCAGAGCTCTCTATCATTGGGGGGCCTCTCTTTTTGATGGGGCTTCATGCACTGTCCTTAAATAGGAGGAACTCTGTTTCAGCTTAATTTGGGCTCCACCCACTGAGCAGCTGAAAACAATGCCAGGCCAAATACTTTGTTTCTTAGTCCATTAAGTCTTTTCTGTTTTCCTGGCTTCAATCTTGTTTTTTAGTCCATTAAGTCTCCTGTTTGTTTCCTGTTTTCACCTGACTTCACCCTTGTTTTTCCACATGCTGATAAGCTAATTGGTCACAGCCAAGTTGATCCTCACACCCCAAATTAAGAGACTGTATCAGATATTTACTAAATCTAAATTAATCTAACTCCCTACATGAGAGAAAACAAAAGTTTAAACATACAGTTTCATTTTGGAATACAGGATACAACTTTTAAGGTTGTTTCAGGATAAGTTCTCTTTTCATCAAAATATTAATTTCCTTTTTCATATATATATATGTACCAGACAGGGATCTCTGTCTCTCTCTCTCTTTCTTTCTTTCTCTCTCATGTGTGTGTGTATGTGATATGAAACCCCTGATATAGTATGACAACTTGTAGATAGTGTGCATTTTGTGTTTGAAAATAAGTAATCCATGTCTTGTAACAGATACAAGGGAAATAAATGAAGCATATAAATCTATGGTGTAAGATTGGGGTTGTTTCAGTTAGGAATAAGCTGCAATGATTTGTATATGGGCCATACTCATGTCTTGAATAATTATTGTCTTGTCCTAGAAAACCAAGGCAGCACAGCAGTGGTGACAGAGAAAGGACGTGGAGTCTACCATGAGAGCTATTTCTAGTACAGCTCTATCATATTCAATCCTCCCATTGCTTAGGGATATCACACTTTCAATGATTTGGGTACATGGTTTAGAACTTGAAATCTGTTCAGGATTCTTAAACCCATAGAAAACTGTTATTTTCCTAATGGAAGCATTTGACAGTGACTTTCATTGAACTGTAGGCTTTCTGTAGTCAAAATAATCATTTTTGCCAAATTGCTTTTAATGAATGTTGTAACAGAACATAAACTTCAATTTTTAATATGAAGATTCTGAGCCTCCAATGACCAAATAGCTTGGTTGTTTCCAATTGATAAAATTATGTAATCAGTTTTCCAGATATTTTTTTATTTTGTACCTCCAAATTTTAAGTTCATACCTAAGGATTCATTCTGGAAAATATCAAGGACCAAGGTAATTACTACCCTTCTCTTTCAGCAGGGTTAAAAACTAAAGGTCTCTCTAGTTTCTGAGAAGTTAGAGATCACATTTACCTTGTTGACATGAAAGCTGTAAGTTTGACCCTGGTCCATTTAGTTAAAGATGATGCACTTAGGGGATAGATAGGCATCTGTCATAGAACTGGATTGACCTAGATGTGAAATCCTATACCAAACTACTTATGGAAATCAAAAAAAGTCTAATTAACTTTGTCCCCATGCTCCCCAAAACATGAGAAAGAAATAAGGAGGGAAGGGGAGATGAGGACGGGAAGAAAGGAACGATGGGTCTTTCATCAAGAGATTCTATCTAGACATTACCTGAAGCTTAAAAATATATTGCAACTTGTAACTGATTCTCTTTCCTTCTCTGTACGCTGCCTGTCTGGTTGAATTTATGGCCACAGAACTGCCGTTTGCTTTATTCTTCTAAACATGGTTTAAAAGTGTTCTGGAAGTCTCCAAACAATAAAAATCTAACAAGAGTAATGTCTTCTCGACAATAGCTAATTTAAAAATGGTCAATAAATACAAACAAGGCAGTCCCCAAAGTTCTCCTTCAGCCTGCTAGAGAAAAGAATTAGGAAATAAAACTCATGGGTATGTGCTTCGCAATTAAAACTCATGGGGATGTGCTACACAGTGACAATTGCATAACCTCTCCCAGCCCTTCTCTGAACCCCACACCAGCTCATTGAGGGTCACTCTACAAACTGTACTTGAAAACTAATACCTGGAGGCCAGAGCTTAAGTCTTTTAATTTGCCTATAAAATTATGCTGCCTGATACTGGAAAATGATCAGAAATTCTACTGATTTTGAGAATTAATTAACTTCTCCTACGTCCCAGGTATGAGGTCCGTATGCAGGTTATGGTTGCGATGTAATTAGTCATCAATATCAGAGTGATGAGCCCGTAAGAGATAGTGCCGTCCGTAATTACAGCTTGCCAACCGACTCAAAGGAGCAAGCCCTTGGGCAATTGGACAGAAGATCACAATAAAGGTAATAAATTTGAAACTTTCCCATGTTTTTTTTGTATTACATATGAGAATCAGGAACCAGACATGCTCTCTTGCTTTTTATTCAAAAATAGATTCTTTTTGCATAAAATATATCCTTATTAGAGGTTCTCTTTCCTGTACTTCTCCCATTTTCTCCCCATCCAGATCCGCTCCTCTTCTTTCTCTTATTGGAAAAGATCAGGCTTCTAAGAGATAGCAACAAAATAACAAAAATAAAACACAATAACACAAAAAACATCACATTGAATTTGGACAAGTCCTATCAACTGAAGGAAAAGGGACCAAGAGAAGCTACAAACATCAGAGATCCACTTGCTCATGCACTCAGCAGTTCAACAGAAAGATTAAACCAGAAGCCCAAAATATACACAACGGAACTGGGACAGACCCTGTAGGTCCTGGGCTTTCTCCTCCAGTCTCTGTGAGATTATTTGAGCTTGCTCAGTTGATTTAGAAGAGCCCATTCTCTTAACATTGGTTTTCAGAGACCATAATTACATGTGATGGTAGGACCTGCATCTTACCATGATTGTTAAATATTTTGGGCCCTCCTAAATAATTACTAATTGATAACACAAATTTCCTGTCTACTCTTCTTTTTTACTTATTCATCTTTAACTTATTCATTATTTTAATGTTAAACACGGTAAGTAGCAAACATGAATATGAAGGTTATTATTAGTTACAGTATACAGTTTTATTTTGTCAGAATTTATTTTTAAATGCTAAACTCTGTTTTAAAAATAAGTTTAAAATTTTATGTTTACTGTCTCTGATTAGCAGTTTAAAAAAATAGGCTACAGATGGCAAAGATGGTTCAGCATGTAAAGGAGTTGCATGCAAGACTGAAAATCCAAGTTCAGTTTCAGGAGCTCACATGGCAGGGGTAAAGAACTGGTTCTGGCTGGTTTTCTTTTGAAGTCCACATTCACCTTCTTACACAAGTACACACATCTGTGTAGACAAGTGAATGGGTAGGTGAATGCAAGACAGAATTAAAAAGTAGACTCATATTCCTGATAAAACATAAGCACACCCACACAATGGTCTCTTTTCTCCCACACTCCATTATATGTTACTGTGCTAGATATTTACCAACTTGAAAAAAACTAGGGTAAGTTGAAAGGAGGGAACTTCATTTGACAAAATAGCCCCAGCAGGTTGGGCTGTTGGCTAGTCTGTGGACCATTTCCTGATTAGGGATTGACATGGGAATGCTCAGGGCTCTGTGAGGGATGTCACCTCACTGCTGTCTCTGTCCCTGCATGGGGTTCCTGGCCTGACTTCTCTTAATGATGGGCTAAAACTGCAAGCTAAAACAACCCCCACAAGTGGCTCTAGTCAGTGTTTTATCACAGCAGCAGGAAGCAAACTAATACAGTCATGACTTTGAAAGATAGATTTTGAGCATATATTTAAAGTTTAATTTCCATGTGGAATTAAAACATAATTATTTTCATGAATTATGATGCAAAATCAAGACTATACTCTCAAGTTTAACAGTAGTAACCCCCATTAAACATTTTATATTATTTGTGTACAACATAAAAATGTTATTTATTTAAGACGTTATTATTTTGAATTATTGGGAGTAGTGGACATGACTCAGGGAAAAATGGGAAGAAATAAAACTTATTCTCCTCCTTGGGGGTTTGGAGACATTCCAAACCTGGTAGGAACTGTAACTCTTTTATTAGGGTTGTTTCTCTGTAGCCCTTTTCTTCTGCCTCCACATATTGACCCTGTCTCCATTTTCGCTGTAGATGCATGTGGCCATAATGTGTGTTCCTTAATTCTGGAAGCAGAAGCATTGCAGATCATTTCATTGCTGTGTTCTCTCTGTGTCTGCCCTTGAATTACCACACAACAATGTCTCAATGGTTTGATGAACTCCCCAGGAAAGGGCTCATTTCTAATTATTATGAAGGGAATACAGAGCTAAATTCCACATATGATGAGAAACATACTATTGTATATGGAG
Source organism: Lophiomys imhausi (assembly GCA_907164525.1). Taxonomy (NCBI): domain Eukaryota; kingdom Metazoa; phylum Chordata; class Mammalia; order Rodentia; family Muridae; genus Lophiomys; species Lophiomys imhausi. The sequence goes on along the minus strand of CAJQZJ010033200.1, from coordinate 2,297,932 downwards.
TCTAAATAAATGACCAGCATAAATAGTTCCATTGGACAATATGTCATACTCTTGGTTCTGTCAATCCACGTTAGCTTAAGGATGCCCATGCCACCCACCTTTAGTTAAGAACATCCTCATATTTTTGGTTGTGAGCCTAGCCTTTAATGGCTGAGCCATCTCTCCAGCCACTCAAGACAACCCTGAGATTCCATCTCACACCTGTCAGAATGGCTAAGATCAAAACTCAAATGACAGCACATGGTGGCGAGGGTGTGGAGAAAGGGGAACCCTCCTCCATTGCTGCTGGAAGTGCAGGCTTGTGCAACCACTATGGAAATCAGTCTGATGATATCTTAGAAAATTTGGAATAGTTCTGCCTCAAGACCCAGCCATGCCACTTCTGGGTACACATCCAAATGATTCCTCACCAAACCACAAGGACATCTCCTCATCTATGCTCATAGCAGCCTTATTTGTAATAGGTAGAAACTGGAAACAACCCAGATGTCCCTCAACTGAAGAACGGATTAAAAACCTGTGGTAAATCTACACAATGGAATATCACTCAGCTATCAGGAACAATGAAATTATGCAATGTGCAGCCAAATGGATGGAACTAGAGAAGCTCATCCTGAGTGAGCTAATTCAGACTCAGAAGGATGCACATGGCAGCTAGTCACTTATAATTGGATTTTAGCAATATAGTACAGGATAACTATACTACAACCAATGCACCAAAAGGAACAGGAACATAGACCTTATTACCTGTTAGTGGGACATATTGCCCTAATAGAGTTGCAATTATAGGCCCCCCAGTGCAAGACGAAGGTCTTAGCCCTCATATGACTGTTGAACTGAGGGGGGCTGATATGTAGGGACACCCCATTTCGAAGGAGTAGGATAGGTGGGAGGGTCAGACTGGGAGGGATGGAAAATAGGCACTGTGATGGAGATGTTACTTGAAGTAATAAACAAATAAACAAAAGAATATCCTCTTACATGTGAACTGTGTTCTGGCCTCCACATCATGTAATAATAGTTTCTACTTAAAGTTACCTTGCATTTAGATCACATTAATATAGATAATGTAGCACACATATTTAATTTTATCTTATTTAATATTGAAATTATCTTTGTAAAGTGGTGGCTGTTATCATCTTCATTTTACATGGGAGATCTAGCAAGTTCTGTAACTGAGCAGCAGGAGGAGTAGGTCTGTGTTATCCTCATCCTCAACCTTTCAGTCTAGTCTTCATGCCTGGACAATTGTATTGCAATGATTGTTCTCTGTCACTGGAAACATAAGCATCAGTTCCTAATATCACCTCTTATGCAGATGCAGGGAATTCATGATTTATTTATACCTTTAGACTTCATTTTAGATTTCTGAGACCAAAACACTATCCCATTGTTTACTGAATGAGGGAGCAATTAAGTCAGTGAATTTCATTCATTTCAGTATTAACAAGCAAGGGTTTTCTAAGGCAGAGCTGTCTTTTCATGGTTCTATAAGTGTCATTTCCTCTGGTGGAAAGAGAACAAGCAAATAACTTTAGTCTCAGTCTTGATACTGCATTTCATGATGTACAATGGAGCTTGAGTGGGATAGTACATGCTTTATGTGCCACAGATTTCATTTGATTGTATATTCCTAGTTCCTGAAAACAGACAAAATCCAGGAAAAAAAGAACAAAAATAAACTTATGTACGAACAAGGTTAGAACAGCAGTATTCTGTGTATGGAATGCTAAAGTTCTGATGACATGACCAGAGGCTACAGAGTAAATTTTCTTTTTAAACTGGAGAAGTTTCCAACTCCATTTCTTGATATAATGTAGACCGTACCTTTGAAAGTTCACTTAATGCAATTAAAGAAGAGATGGGGATGGAAACTAGTGGTTCATAGTGAACACTTACACTTTCTTTTTTTTTTGTTTTTTTTAATAATTTATTTTTTATTTCTTCAAGTTACATCTCAATCACAATCCCCTCCCTACTCCCCCCTCCAGTCCCACTTTCTAAAAAAAAAAATCATTTCCTATCTGTTTCCTCTTTCTTAGAAGACATTAGGGAAATAAGGGCAAGTAGGAGGAAGTATTAGTTTGTTATTTGAACTATAGCTTTTTAAATTTCAAAAAGTTCATGCAGAGTTCTGGAGCCCAGTCCCAACAGCTATATCTTCATAACCCAGGCTCAGGAACATTGCACAAGAAGTCGTGGGAAGATCTTAAGAGGCAGAGGATCAGGGAGTTGCTATGAGATTGTGTCTTGTAGAAACATTAGAAGGTGCAACCTTAAAGTCTCGCCAACATGACTGCTCAACTATGAGCTGAAGAGGAATGACACTAATGAACATGCTGACCTGGACTTTGAAAAACCCCTCAGACTTCAACCCCACACAAAGAACTAGCAGAACTGAGTAAAGCTGAGAGCACATGAGGTAGTGTGTGAGTCAGTTCCCTACAGGAGCAGGGATGATAGAATTAGTATACATTAAATGAATTTATTAGAATGGCTTATAGGCTGTGCTCTAGCCGGTCCACAAATGACTATCTACCAATGGACAATCTAAGAACCCAGTGGTTGTTCAGTTTAGGAAGGTGCATTTCCTAGCTGATCTTCAGTATTTTTTTCCAAAATCCCTAAGAAATAGGCTGAAATGGCAGTGAAGCAATGGAATTGCTATCAAGAGCAAGCAGGCAAGAGCAAAAATTTCCTTCTTCCATGTCTTTTATAAAGGCTGACACCAGAAGGTGTGGCCTAGATTAAAGGTGCACCTTACCACTTCAAAAGATTTAATTAAGAAAAATATCCTTCACAAGTAGACCCAGCTGCATGGATTTTGATTAACTCCAGGTATAGTCAACTTGAGTGTGACTATTCATAGGGCTGTACAGAGGTCCAAGGATGGGTTCTGGACCCACTTTTCTCCAAGAATCCTGCTATACTGAGGTCCTACTCATCGGATAATTTTCTAAGAGGAGCCCTAGAAGATAGTGAAGTAGGTCTCCACCTCCCTGAAGGTGACGAATGGTTTTACAAAAGAGATGCAGACATCATCCTGTGTGGGTCTCTTTTGCTTTTATGTGTTGCCCTGTCTGTTCATAGACATCACAGGGTAAAGTGCTGCTTTATAAAAGTCAGTATTAGAATTACCAGGGAAGAGAATTCAGTTATGGTTTTCCATGTGAGTTTGACCTGAGATGTCTGTCTCGATTATGTTAATTCATGTTGGAAGACCCAGCCATCTTTTGGCAGCACATCGTTCTAGGCTTTAGGGATTTTGAATAGTGGAAGAACAGAGAGGGAGGTAAGCACAAGGGAGCAAGCTCTCTCTGCTCGTAAATGTGGGTGTGGACCAGCTGTTTAAAGGTACTTTCTCCATGACAGTGATGGCCCCTACCCTGAAGTGGTGGATTAGAAGAAAATCTCTGTCCTTTAGTGACTTTTGTCTAGGTATTTTATTCTAGTAATAGAAATGAAGCTAAGACAAGAATTAAGTACTATTCATATACTGTGTAATATGCCAATCAGGGCAGAAAAATCCACACAAACCTTTCTGACTTCTTTGTAATAAAAATATCCAACACACTTCCTTCTAATCACTGATTTTAAATAGCATATTGCCATCATCTATACTCAGACTATGACATAAAACAAAATAAAGCCGTCACAAGGGACCTAGTCTGCTAGAAACTTGGGTTTTTAACCTTCCAAGCTCCAGGAATGCAAGAGTAGAAGCAGAACTGTGTATTGTCTGCAAGTATCTCGTATGAGGCACTTCATCAGTGATCAGAGATAACCCCTAACTTTTTATTCCACACTTCACAGTTGAGGCCCTGAGACCTTGACTAGTGAGGTCACCTGTTTGTCAACTAGAGTGCAAGACCTTCAGGACATTTTCAGTTTCGGATGGACAATAGGCACATTTAAAAACATTGCCATGCTAAGATGACTCAGATGTATTCTTGTAATATCCACAAATATTGGGGATCACAATATAGTAAAAAATAAGTATTTATCTGGAATTTATGTTCAACCACGTATATTCTTAGGGGGCTTTGAAGAAATCATATTTGTTGGCTTTACTTTGGATGTATTTTGTGAATTTCTCAGTCTATAGCTCAAACCAAGATTGAGACTGGACTGCGATTCCTTTTGTCATCCTGACTGGTCTCAAACTTGTGGTGATCCACCTGATTCAGCATCCCAAATGTTGGTATGACAAAACAGAGACACCAGATCTTCTCTTAATGGAGCTACAAAATAGTCATTTGAAGTGGATTTCCTTGGACAGTATATTCAGGAGAGTTGACACAGCTGATTCCCCCTCCCATAGTGATGCATGGGTGACTTTAATGGTGGGCAGCCTGCGAGTACATTTCCAGATTATCACCCCTAAAGATCCAAGGGACAGTACAGCAAATCTTTATGCATGTGACTAACCTGTAATCTTCCTCAGTTGTGGGGATGATGCCAGCCACTCTAATTGCATCTCTCTGTATACTCTCTTTCCTCCTTGATCTCTTTGTCATGTCCATACCCTTTAAAACTTGGAAAAGGCCCTATAACGCTTTCCTGATTGCTACTGTGCCAAATGTCCTGGGAACTCATCTGTCTGAAAGTGCTCTCTTTTGAGCAATGGAAGACAGGGGCAGCTGCTATCCTGGAAACCATTGCCGCTGTTAGCCTTAAGACAAGCTTGCTCTTATTTCTCTACCTCAGTGTCAAAAGCAATTTGAAAATAGCAAGTGTTGATTTTTTAGGCAATGTGTAATAAAGTCCTTAGACTTATCTACAGGAAAAAAACCCTATGTCTTATTTATACATTTCAGAATCAGAGGGCATTTAAAACACTAAAATAAACATTAAATCAGGCCATAGAGTGAATTGTTTACTATCATGAGATACTACTACTACTAACAACAATAATAAGTGTAAAATATAAACCAGGATAGCTGTAGAGATGTCTCAGCACTTATGAGCTCATACAGCCTTTGCAATAGACCTGAGTGTAGCGCCCAGCACCCTTATTTGGCAGCAAGCCAACACCTGCAACTCCAGCTGCAGAGAATGCTATGCTTCTTCTTGGATCTGTAGGCTCTGTCTTTATACACATGTATCCAGTCCTCCATACACACACATAAAGAACATAATTACAAGCAAAACAAATCTTTAAAAATTAGGATACCCATATTATCTGTGGCTTTATATCTTCTGGGGATTGGAAAATCAGAGGTCTCAAACATCATCCCCATCTTTTAGAATATCTACCAAGGAAGAGCAGGCCTCCTAAAACAGCAGTACTCTAAATCCTCTTGTTGTGTTTTTAGGTTTGAAAGCCTGGTACCCTTTTATAAATGACCACTCCAAAATCCTAATATCCAAAGATGAGGCAAAGTGGAAAGACAAAACAAAATCAGTTGGACAAGGGAAGAAAGGGAGATGCTCACTCTGGGGTCGGACAAGGGA
>CAJQZJ010033200.1:2262734-2288187 GCA_907164525.1 Lophiomys imhausi | reverse complement strand
TAGAAGGGAAGAGGATGGTGGGGCTGAGGGGGAGGAGGGTGGAAGGGTGTGACTGGAGGGGGGAGTAGGGAGGGGATTGTGATTGAGATGTAACTTGAAGAAATAAAAAATAAATTATTAAAAAAAAAATTCTCTCAAATCTCCAGAAACCTAACCTTTTGTTAAAATTGTATTTTGTAAAGATATTGATTAGGATTAGACTTTCAAACAAAATTGGTATTTTCACCTCACCTAGAGGTGAGAGCTATTAAGTGTGGGTATTGTGTGTGAGTTAGAAACATAGATAGGTGATGGGTAGGATTTGAGCCTTGAGAATGAGAGATCAGAACAATAGAAAAAGCAGGATGTTAGTGTAGTTCTGAATGTCCCATGGAGTGTGGTTTGTATCCAGCTGCATTTGGAGGAACTCAAACCCTCCATGATAGAGTAAATTAATGTGAAACAAACAACTTTATCAGAGGTGATCTGAAGCTCAGTGAGTAATGTAAAATGTGTGTCTATGTAGGTACACATTTTAAGGGAAAATATATGCCAAAATATTCAGTATTTTATAGAGACAAACTGATATCACAGTAAGTGTATCAATCAGATGGCTTTGCCCTTAACAGTTCATCTTGTTAACCTTTAATTTATTGCATTTCTTCGGTGGTAAAGAAGGTGATAAAAATGATCCTTTTTTCTATATAAAAATTTGAAAAACTGTTCCACTCTCTGTTTTCAGGAAAGTTGTGCATTCAAGAATGCCCAAAATATCAGTGTTACTTAAAGAAAGCTGTAAAATACCATAAGCCTTACAATAAGCGTCCAAAATGTCATTTGTTTCTGAGTGTGTCTGATCATTGTTCAGTAGTTGGTATTACATTTTACACATTTTCAAACAAAAGTCTCTTTTCTGACATGAGTAAGTTAGGCAATAGAAATATAACATTGCAAAAGAGCCACAAATCACAACTTGTGATTCAGTGAGATTACGGTACTACCATGTTACAGCAGTTTCTTTAAGAAGAATTTCTCCATTCAAGGTGTTTGTGCTTTAATGCGCCTTTTTATTTTAATGATTTTGCAGGTTTAATCATGGGACCAGGCAACTAGCTCTGTCTGTATTGTTTCTCTTCCGTGAATAAGGACTTTAGGAACTCTGACCCCACATCGATGAGCTGGGCATGGTGGGTGAGCCTGTAATCCCAGTACTTGGAAGATACAAGTAAGAATCCCTGGGGCTCTCTGGACAGCAAACTTTACCTAATACAATATGTGAGCCTCAGACCCTGTGAGAGACCCAGTCTAAAAATGAAGGTTGATAGTACTTGGGCTACTGATATGTACACACATGTACAAACATAAGTAATGCATACACACATGTTTCTCTCTCTCTCTCACACACACGCACAAACACACACACAGACACACATGTGAGCACATGCAAAAACATCCTACCCTGTTTGTCGGTATTTTGTTTTGGAAAATTTTTCATTTAAATATTAATTGGCGAAAGCATATATGTTGTTCATTGTTCCTTTAGCACAGGTTGATAAAGAATCGCTGTAGTATTGATATGAGGTATTTTCCACATGGCAGATCCTTTGAGGGGGACTGTCTAGATCCTCCATTTGATGCCTGCCAGTCAGCCAGCAGGCAGTGTTCAATTTCTAAAAATCTCTGAGCCTGAACTTACTCAGTTTAGAGATATTGTCATTTAACAGAAAAAAAAAATCATCTGTTTTTAAAAGGAAGTGCACTTTTTCATTTAGACATCCTCCCAAAAGGCATAAAAAGTAATTTTCTACTCTGGGAGGTTCTGTGCTTAACGTTTTATCTTGTCTGGTCTCATGAAGCTTGGTACAAACAGTTATCACTGGGTGTGTAAGGAGTCACAAGTCAGCAGCACAATTAGACAGTGCTTTGGTTTAATACGCACCAAACTGAACCCACCTTCATAAAACAGATGATCCAGAGGCACATCAGAGACACCACATGATGCATCCGATCCTACCAGTTCACTCAGAGAAACCACTTTGGGGGATGAAATGTGTGTCTTTTAGTTTGCAAGGACTTTGCGAGATTTGATTTTTACAGAAACATGATGTAAATAGATAATTCTTGCTGCTTCATACAGGAGAAAACAAAACTCTGCAACAAGATGATAATGGTTCTCAACAAAGTATCTGCTAACTGCGATAGCTATGACCCCAAGAGAGGCTCCTGTTTTCAGACAAGGCTTCATTCTGGATTCTGTTTACCACCCCTCACAAGACAGGACTGTCTATGGGTTAACATACAAGTGAGTTGTGAGAAATAGGAACTCTTCCCTAGGGGGAGATCATGGTCTATAGAGGAAAGAATAATCTAAGCAAAAGGAGATGACTATTTTTCTTACTTACTGATTTTTGATCGTTATTAAGATTTCATAGAGCATAGACAAATGTCTAATATTCAGTTACCACACATTTAAAAATTTTTACACACATTTATTTGTGCGTGAGAGAGTTTTTAGCAGAGCTGATGGCACCGTACATGCCAGCTCCAGATATGGATGGGCAGATGACCTCTCTAAAGGGGTCACTGGTGGACCTGCTGCTGCACTGCATAGTGTGAGGCCCATGTTCACATCAGACCTCCATTCCTGAGTGAGGTCTCAGTCTCTAGCAGCAGGCACTCTCAGGGCCTCCAAACAGCTTTTTGTTTCTTATTAGTGGATCAGTTTCCTGTGGATTTAAAGAATTCCAAGCTGGAGTCCAGTTTTCCATCAGGCCCTGTGTAGACCTCACTCTGACAGGGCCGAGGGTGGAAATGCCATTCGTCGGCCTTTCCCAAGTCTGTTAGGCTGAGGAGTTTCTAAAAATAGGCAGAGCTCAGAGAGTGCAGCCATCCATCAATGTGTGATTTGAAGGATATCAAGAGAGTTACCTAATCACCTGTACTTCTATGATGTAACCCCCCATGACTCCCTCCAGGTATTCTGGGTTCCATTTTTAGAAAGCACCTTTAAGTGCCACCATTGAACCAGAGTTTCAGGTCTGAGGAACTCTCAGTATCTTATGCTATAAAAATAAAATATAAAATATGGCGAGAAGAGCAGAAGGAAACTTCACAATACCCTTTGCAGTTTGATCAAATCGGAACTGATGAAATTTTACTTTTTATTTACTTTTCTTCTCTAAGTTTGAGGAAGTTGCATGCCTCATGAATAAATGATATTTTCCTTACAATAACCACTGTAACACCCATTATTACAAATACTCTCTGTTCTATTTGCTCTGTGGTCTGCGATACTTCACAGGAAACTCTAGTGGCTAGTGGATTTCATTTCAGATATGACAAGATCTAATATATGTATTCTTTTTTATGTTCATTTATTACTTCAGGTGACATCTCCATCACAGTGTCCTCCTTCCATCCCTCCCAGTCCCACCGTACCTGCTCGCCCCATTCCTTCCTGTCCTACTCTTCCAGAGTGGAGTGTCCCTACATATCAGTCCCCCGCCCCAGTTCAGCAGTCATATGAGGGCCAAGAGCCTCCTCATACACTGGGGGCCTACAAGGCAGCACCATTAGGGCAAAGGGTCTAATTGACAGGAAAAAAAGTCTATGTTCATGTTCCCTTTGGTGCATTGGTTGTAGTATAGTTATCCTGTACTATATGGCTAAAATCGGATTATAAGTGAATAGATGCCATGTGCATCCTTCTGAGTCTGGGTTAGCTCACTCAGGATGAGCTTCTCTAGTTCCATCCATTTGGCTGCAAATATTCTATACACATTTCCATCCTTGTTTCTGATCTTTTATAAGAAAATTTGCAAGTAGATAATATTCCCCTTATACCCATGCCAGGATTGACCACTGTGTTGCTATGTGAATTTTGTTCACTTTCTTAAACATCTGTATTATGCACATTCTTTGGCACTAATCCATTTTACGAGTCATCATGTAATTAGGATATTTTTATAACATATTATGTACTTCATAAAATGGGATGGCTTCCTGAAAGCATTCTGGACTGTGATATAATTAAGTAATTAAGCCTGATGCTCAATAAAGAAAATATCTTTTAATAATTAGCAAAAAAGACACACCAAGAGGAGTATAGAATATGTTTTCTTTCATAGGCTTGTTTGTGAAAATATAATGCATCATGTGTTAATATGCGTTTCTGATTAACATAATAGGAAAATGATGGAATGATGGATTTTCAGACAATAATGAAAGCATCAAGGACAATTTAATCTACATGTAAATACAATAGCAACATCGCTTTAAGACATTTGAAAATTCACTTGACCATTATAATAGAAAGGTGAGGAACTGCTGAAATTGATGTAAAAGTTCTTTCCAGTTTAAGAAGAAACAATAAAACTTCACCATTGTCCCTTAATGTAATTCTAGCATCATGATGGTTTATTTATAGGATTTATTTTTACTTTCCTTATGAAATCAATTGTAGGTGTGAAAAATTGATTTCTCGCATTTTGCTGAAATTTTTTCTTTCTGACAAATTTTATAAAGATTCATAAAAAGCTTAATATTTTTTAGAAAGAGAAAAAGTCATAATAATTTCATTTGAACCTGTCAGAACTATTTAACTTTATATATGATTAAAACACATATGAGAATATAGCTCAGTAAAAAAAACATTAAGTTAAACATATACCTGGAATATTTAGTATAATTTCAATAGAAAAATCATGTTTGTGTAATAATTCTTAGAATAGATGTGCCTGTTTGCCATAGAGGAGCAAGTGCCCTGGGACCAGGCAAGCTTAGTGTCCCACAATTGATAGATACAAACTTATTCTTCCCAGAAGCCTTGTCAAGTGATCTGGGGACTCCTACCTGTGGTATGATGAGGAAGAATGGTTAGCGAACAAGAGAGACATGTTACATTGTTTCTGAAATTTAGGGAAGCCTTTAAACAACTTAACAATGGAGCAGACAGCAAGCCAAGGACACCTAACAAGACAGAGTCCATTTTCAGTGTCTCAGCTGTAATTAAGGCTCCTGTGCCCAGGGATTCAAGAAATTTTATAATGAAGTTACATTGAAAGGAAGTTGGAACTGATGTTACCTGTGGCAGGAAATAAAACAAGAGTTCAAGCAAAACCCACACCTGTGAGGACCTTCATGTGTCTTCCTAAGCAATTTGACTACTTCTCTTTTTTAATGAGAGGAATAAATTGAAGTCAGAATTTGACTAGCTGGAAATGTATCTGTGTACTTCATTGATGCAGAAAATGAGGAGAACTGGTTGGGAAAGGAAGGGTGCCAAAGCCCATAGGCAAAGGGTGAATTCTAAAGAAAGGGAAGATCCAAACCAAGGGAGCAGCAGTGGGGATGGAGGGTGGGATGCCCGACAGTGTGTCACATGGGCATCAGTGAGGAACTCCCTGGGAGGAGGGAAGCACAGAGAGGATGTGGGTGGCAACGCTCCTGTCTCCTGGTAGCGGCACCTCAAACATTGTCCTCCCACAGTAGACACTGGTCAGGGTGACTAGGAGGGTATGGAAGAAATTAAGAGTGCTCCATATTCTGGGAACAACCTGTAGAAGACATTGCAGTTTCCTTGTAGCCACAAGGTTGTGGATTTTTATGTTACTTTTTGTAGAACCAAGTTTGGGTTTTTTGTTTTTGTTTTTTTTTTTTTTTGTATGAACTTGCCTGGGGGAGACCAGTGGTTTTTAACAAGGAGGGTCATGGAGAGGTCCTGAGACCTTGACCAGTGATGTCTTGGACCAGTCTTCTTGGCTCATTTCCTCATTTTAAGTGACCTGGATGCAAGTTAACATTACAACCTTTATGAAGTTATAAAGGACGGGCCCTGAGGTGTCTCACACAGCTCTGAATCGGCACTGCTCTTTCATTGATCATCGGGGATATGTAAGTCACAGTTAGGAGTTAGCACCCTCTCCAGTTAGAGTGGCTCTTTCCATAAAGTAAAAATGTAAGTACCGTGGAGGAGAAGGGACTTACCTGTTTACAGCTCTTGCGGACATGAATTTGTATAGCTTGGAAAAGAGTACAGAGAGTCTTCACAAAGTGAGATATGGCTAAAATCTGATACAGGAGCCCCACTTGGACAGACATCCCAAGGTAGTGAAACAGTACAATCAAGATCCCTTTATATACCCACACGTATTGTGGTATAATATGCAATAGAACTAACTGTGAGTCAACAGGAATAAAAACTTTAGAGTTGATGAAGAATTTTTTTTTTAATAATGTAGTACACATCCACTACTTCTGGCTCTTATAATCTTTCTCTTGTTTTCCATGATGATCCTTGAGTCTTTCGGTGTTGCTCCTGAGAAAGTATCATATGTGGGTAGATTGCCTTAGATCCATTTGTATACATACAAGCAATACTAGCCAAACTCAGTGAGTTTTTTTTAAAAGAGTACATAATGTTGTAAAGGAAAAGAAGGGGCAGGTGTGGCAGGAAAGGAGGGAAGGAAATGGATGCTGGATTTGATAAAGATACATTATATGCATGTATGAAATTATCAAAAACAAAAATATATACTACACAGATATAGTATACCTACACAATGTAATACAATTTGGTCCTAAAAATGAATGAAATTTTCAGAAACATAGGTGATCTCAGAGGATATAGAGCAAAATTATCCAGGCATTGACAGGTACTAAATAATCTCACTAAGTGAACTAGGAAAGAAGGAACTCTGTGAAAAATGAGATGGAATACATTAGCATAACAGACTGGGAGCTCAGTGGAGAGAATGGGCAATGGTCATACAGTCATACAGATGGGTGGACCAGCAAATCATAGTGACCATAGATGACAGTGATGTATTCTGCATTTCATGAAGACCAGGAAATAGATTTTGAAATATATTTACAACAAAATAATCATTGTTTGAGTAATAGATATGTTCAGTTAGATTGAAACATTAATCTGGGCACAGTATGGAATGCTTAAAGAGAACCACATCCACATGAATCATTTAAATGTTAACCATTTATAAAAGACAGATAGAAACAAAAACCTGGAGTGAACAATGAACAGGGAGGGGTGTGCTGTCCATCAAAAGGAGGGTCAAGAAGTATTTGCAGTGGTGTAGAGCTCCAAGAAATAATTGCGATGAATGATAATTACCTGGGACATTCATCATCAAAGGAAAGTAACTGAAATATGACAGGATACATGTTCTTTATCCTGTGACCAAATAACAAGCATCCACAGCTATGTGCTCCTCACTGTCCTTGCTTTTAAATACAGGTCCCCAGTGTTATTAACAAGAAAACATTTATATATATTCTGTATCTTATCAAAGCTCCCTGATGTAATGTCTATGCTAAATTCTCTATATCTATGTTTTTCTTTGTTTGATTTTCTGAAAACAACTCATTTTACCAATAAAAACTCTTGCTATAGCATATTCCTTATTCCAATGCTGGGTTCTTAAATACAAACTTTTTTCGATCCTACAAAAATTTAGTCCATTATATTCTAAATCCGGTATGTTACAGTTATAGTCCTTTATAATTTCACTGACCTAACACTCATTCACATATATATTTCCAAACAAAATGTAGGCCTTGGAGGTCATACAGTATTTATCTACTTAAAAACCCAAGTTTATTTTACTCACTGCAGATCCACATCTTCATGAACAAATACATGACATGACTGAACCACATAAACATGTCAGGTGTCCTCCAAACTCTGGGTTATTTAAATAACAGAATTTCCCTGTGGGAAGGTTGTGCCACGCTGTTAGTATATTTTCTTCATTCTAAAATTATATCTAGTCAGATTTAATTGTACTTAAACATGGATATTTCTGTTCATATCAAAGTGCACCAGCAGCTGCCAGTTACAGGAAAGTGGACAGGTACATTTCTTGTTGCCAGCCCAGGCTCAGTGTTCTCTGAGGAGCTGTTTATTTCACACCAGCTGAGTTATTACCTGGAAAATATGCTAAAAGCAGGTATTCACTAAAAATTAATCTTTAAATGTTATTTAAATGCTCTCAAAAATGTCAGTCCTGAGAAGAAAAATGGTCATTTTTGGGGACAAGCTGTTGCTATATTTCATACAGTAGCATGAAAGAAACTGCCAAATATCTCACAATATATATGATAGTAATTTTATTTAGCTGTCAGGATGGCAAGCCAGTTTACAGAATCCATGTACTAACTATCTGTCAATGACGTCTGACATAATTTCATGAAAATCTATTTTAAGTGACAATATTTTTAAAGTTCTGCCCCAGACTAAAAATGAAATACAGAGAGATTCTCAGTCATCTTCAGTGTGCAGTAAAGTGCCCTAGGGACTCTCAGGAGCTGGTGAGGAGACATGGCTTTACGGCAGTGAGTCCATGCCTTACAAGGGAAAGCTGGAATGGTAAGGTCACTTTGGGAATGTATGCTAAGCCATATAACTCTCATAATTGTGGCCAAATTATTTCTGTTGTTTTGTATTGTATTTAATGTTATAAGAGAAAGAGCCATTTGTTGGACTGATAGGGGGAGCTGTTGGGGGGAAAATATATACCTTAAACTTAAAAAAAGGGAAGGGCATGGGTGGGTTGAGGGGGAAGGTGGAAGGGTGGGACTGGAGGGGGGAGTAGGGAGGGGATTGCGATGGAGATGTAACTTGAAGAAATAAAAAATAAATTAAAAAAAGAAAACAATGTATTTTATTTTTCACTCATGTATATGGGCGTGCTTGTATATATGTACATGTTTGTGGGATCCTGCAGAGGCCAGAAAAGGGCATTGGATTCCTCCCAAACTGTAACCAGGATGGATATGAGCTGCTTAAAGTACTGAGAAATGAAATTGTATTTCTGTAAGAGTTTCCAGCTTTCTTAACCTCTGGACCATGTCTCCAGCACCTGGAATGGCGAGTGTTGTAGATTCACTGGCTAGGAGCTTTGTCACAAGCTCTGTTCTGAAATGCAGTGTGCTGTTGTGACACTGCACACTGTGCATGGTCTAATGATTCGGAAAGGTATATTAAGACATGACAAAGAACCAAGGTTAACTCAGTATGTACTTACATTAAACTCGAAATAGTAATTTTACACAAATTATGCTTTCTGTGTACATTTGGTGTCACATCTGTACACCCACGTTTCTGTGATGTGTTGTATTTATGCTGTGTCTGCCTTCAGTCTTTCATCTTTGAGTAATTTGCCTAAAATAATATTAAAGTGGGATTGCATGGTTCTTTTGATCCAATGAAAAATATTCTATGATTTAAGTGACCATTGACTTTGTCTATTTTAGGGACATTAGTTATTATCACATGTATCAATTTACACTTGAGGCCAGGGGCAGTATTTATTTTAGTACCGCATTGTCCTTGCCTTCATGTAAAGTGTTTATGAAGATATACTTTATAGGATTTGGTTAGAAAAAATCATTCAATATCAATTTCAATTCCCAAAAATCTTCTGATCACTTTAGATAATATTTATTGATTCCCCACTTCCAGATTTTTCTGCTTGTTTTGTTTTAAGAAGGTTGCATAAAATATGTATGTATTTACAATGTGTGTAGCTATATACATAAGAAGATAAAGGTGTTTGCTTTGCCTCATGTATGTCGGGGACAGAGAGAGAGAGAGAGAGAGAGAGAGAGAGAGAGAGACAGAGAGAGAGAGTTGGGAGGAAGGGAGAGGGAGAAACAGCATGTTCTTTCTTGACTTATATGTCATGTTTTATGGACTCCACAAATGTTCTGTGCACATCTAAATTCACTACACATTGTACTCACGTATGTGAGAGAACACAGCACTGAGCCTGTTGGGACCTGGCCTCTTCTAAGTCACCATGTTTTCCATGATTAATCCCTCATATTCCCAAAACACTACCGATATTTTCTTTCAGGTCATGGCAAAGGTGGGATTGTGACCAAATTTCCTCATCTGTTACGTTTCAACCTTTTTTTGATGGGGGTATGAGCAATCAGAGGTAAGAGTTGATGTGCCTCTGTGTTTTCACACCTTTTCCTGCTAATTGAACTGGAAGTCCTTCATCTCTTTAGGAATCTTGAATGGTACTGCTTTCAGTTACTGCTATGGGAACTGTGACATGAGCTTTTCGTAGAATACCCTCTTTCTTGGCAATACACTGTTTCAGATTTACGTGCACTAACTTATTGATTAATCAGTATGTAAAATTGTACCCGTGCTTTTCCTACATGTAATGTTTCAATTGTATTTTCTCTCTAAAATTTTCTATAAAAAAGTAACATTATGAAACTTTACTTTATTACCTTTATTATTATCTTTGCTTTCATATACATAATTTATGTCAGTATATTTTATAACATTTTCTTAGAAACATTAATTTTAAGTCTTAAATTTTTC
The DNA here is from genome assembly GCA_907164525.1 of Lophiomys imhausi. NCBI lineage: Eukaryota > Metazoa > Chordata > Mammalia > Rodentia > Muridae > Lophiomys > Lophiomys imhausi. The sequence continues at coordinate 2,277,854 of CAJQZJ010033200.1, read as the reverse complement.
TTAGAAATTATGTTATTATTCATTGACTTGTCATTTTGGAAAGCTTATTTTCCAAATCAAAACTTAGGACAATTGGATTATTTTCTGATAAATATGTTGAAGAATATTGCATTTTTCTGACCTGAAGATTCTTCCCTTGGCAGTAAACAACGATCAGTTCCAGTGTGTCATTTATTTATTACAGGGAATATGTAAAGTCTTTTCCATTAAGACGTTTTCAATTCTTATGGTTCCAGCTATAATACAAAATTATATTTTAGTGGATTATAAGTTGATGTATGTTCCATTGTGCTACATCAATCATCATAAATGACTAATGCATAAGAACAAACTTAAATTTGTTATGCTAGTGTCATGCTTTTCTTTTCTTTGGAAAACATGAAAAGTAATTACTTTCCTATTTCTCTTGATAAATGGTCTCAGTCAAAATGAATGTTTTAATGATTTCAAGTACAAAACATATACTGGAGTCCTGATTCACAGTTAAATATACTTTAACTTCTGACAAAGTTCTAGACTTCTCAGAGTAAAACTGTTTATCGTGTTACATAATCTCACAACTTCTCACTGTACATAGTCAACTAAAGGGCAAGCTGCTTGTATGAGGACAAGCAAGAAATAAGGGGCCTCCTTGGACATTTACAAACATTTCACACATTTCCTACTGATTTAGGAATAAAGACCACCCCGGCTGATTTTTTTCTTTCCTGAATTGACCTTGATGTGGGATATATTGTGCCCATCTCAGATTCATAAAGAAAAGATGACTGTGTTTGGAGGTTGAGTCTGTAAGGAGGATAGTAAAGTTAAATGAGTTCATCGATTCACGTCTTATAAAAAAGCATATTGCAGAATTTTGCTCTTGTCGGTCTGTCTCCCTCCCTTGCTCCTTCTCCCTGAATGTATATGTGTTTCTTTCTCTCTCTCTTTTCTCTTTTTCTCTTTATCTCTTCTCCACGTGTGAGGAGACATTATGAGAAGGTAAGAAGGTCTAACCACAGGAGAGTCATTACCTCACCTGGCCTTGTCCACACTCGGGTTCATTGTAGGCTCTTCACCTTCACAACTAGAGCCGGAAAAACCCTGAACCAAGGCCAGAACAAACTGCTCACATGCAAAGATCAGAGCCACATGGGCATAGCTTCAAAATCTACGTTTAGGAGTGCCTTGCATCAAACCAAAAACTATACTGGGGTTTTCTCTTCCTGGATGATTCAGTCTCTCAGAATTCAACACTAACGTCCGTTCAGGCCAATTTCTCACCTGGAAAGTGACCAGGGAGAGAAATCGACTTACTAATCTAATATTGTTAGAATCTTTGTGCATGCAATGAAACTTTCTAGCTGCCCAGCCCAAGCAACCAGAAAACCATGATGAATCCACTAGAGGCCCACAGAATACAAAGAGCTGCCTTTCAGAAACCATTTACAATATACCTGAAGGAGGAATGCTTTGAACTAACCTGGAAGGTGAGAAATAGTTGCCTACACATCCAGCACCTGCTTTTTTTCTGCGTGTCAGACTGGGCACACTGGTATATATCACACTGTTTTTTTTTTTTTTTTTAAATCACTCTCTGCACACTCAAATTAACTCTTTGTGGGTAAATACAGCATAGTCTTCATTTAAGTTTCCTCAGAAATTGATGCATTGATAGACAAATTTTTTACATTCAGATGCTTGCTGGGTTAATAAGTGTTTTGATATACATTTTCCTTATAAACTTGCAAATCCTTCATATTAAATGTGTTTTATTTTATGTGTGTACCTGCATGTGTGTATGTACATCACATGCGTGCAATGCATGTGGAAGCCAGAAGAGCCATGCGACCCCCTAGAACTGTCACTACAGATGGCTACTGAGAGCAGAACCAGGGCTCTCTACAAAAGCAGTGACTGTATTTAACTGATGAACCATCTCTTCAGCCACTCATTAATTTTTAGACATAAAAAGGATATTGATTAAGTTTTAAAACATAAATTGATAAGATTTTCCTGGACTGGAAAGATAACTTCAGTGGTAAAATGCTTACTTAGCACTTACAAAGCCTTAAGTTCAATTCCCAGCAGTGCAGAGGAAGAAAACACTTCAAAGCAGAAATTACCACTGCAATAAAGTGGGACCTGAGAATGAACATTCAGTACAGAACAGTACATATTGTCATCTCTCGGGTGAAAAAGACATGCCTCCCACAGCCCTAGGTCCACATCATTATATATTGAATTAGAGATGTATCCAAAGATAGGCTTGACACCATAAAGTCACAGAAGCCTTATGCTAGAGATTATAAATTAAACACTATAGTAAAGATAACCCTTCAGTGAAGGATCTAAAAGTTGTAAAAAATTTTTTTCATTTAATTTCTTTAATTTTGCAGATGTTTCCTTACAACATATATCCAGCAATATGATATGGTGATGCTTGCCCCTCTGAATACATCTACTAAAAATATACTAAACAGAACAAAATCCTTCCATATTATTGATTTTCACCCTTCAACTGTTGAACATAATCACTGAGTAATTTCTGGACTTCCCTGGGCCTAATGAGTAGCTACAATGACTAATTTATAAGTTCTAGACAAAATGGAATGCTCATTGCAAATATGTACAATAAATTCCACTATAAAAGCTGTGTGTCTAGTAATTCTATTGCACTAATGGGAAGAACTGCATTTTGGGAACTTTTGAGAAGTCTTCCCCTCGAAAAACACAGCCAGCTAATTACTGCTGCGGGTAGAATTTGTCTCTTCTAGGGATGAGCCCTCATTTTGTTTGTCCAATGTCGAATAGTCAGTCTTGAAGTCATATATACACAAACAAACACATATAGACTCAGTGGTTTTATATATATATATATATACATATATGAATATATAATATAAGTACATATAATATATTTATCAAAGATAAAATATGTTGTGTAATCTTTGATAAAGATGTGTGCAACAATACTCAAAGGAAAAAGCACTGTTGTTGAGGAGGATGAGAAGCGTTGGACGGAGGAGTAAGTGATATTAGTCTATGTCAAATAAGAACTACATTTAAAAACTAAAAGTAAATCTATGATGTTTTCATTCTGAGGGCAATACCCAATATGGTTTTTGCTTCAGTCCCCTGAACCAAATGTGTTAGCATTATATGCTCATACTTAACGTTTTATGTAATTTTCACCATCCACAATTACACATTGTGTAGCAAGTACTTCCTCCTAAATTTTATAGCTATAATTTTGTAATGGGTACATTCTGACATGTCTATTCTGCTATACAACTGATATGCTGCTTTTATCTTTGATAAAGTTTGAGGAAATTTTCAAATCATGCACCATGTCCTTTAGTACATCATTGAATGCAGAATGTGACTTTAAATTACTTCATATTATGCAATTGTCACTTTATAATGAACCATTGTCTCTGCTTTCAAATGAGCAAAATTCTGTCTTATGTACAATGCGTGTTTGGGAAAAACTCTTCCTCCTGTCTCCTGTTGCCAAAAGATGCTTGTTCAGCCCCCCTTTTTTGCATTCTATTTTTCTTTAAGAGAATAATTACAATGAGTATACATAGAAAAACACATGTTTCTCAACACTTTCACATGATCAAAGTTTTACATATTATGAGTAAAAAACAAATGAGAAAAAATTATTCTCAAGAACCTATGTGCATTTGTAACTAAGCAACCTATTATAGATTAACAAAGTGTAAGCAAGCAAGGTATTTTTTTTTTCAGCCAGTTCCTAGCAACTTGGATTTAATTTCTTGAGAAATTATTTTCTGTCCTGAGTCAAAGCTGGACACTGTCCACCATTCTCTTGTTTGGTGTTCAATTTAATATTACTTAATCATGTGTTTCAGGGAATTTCCACAGCTGAATCTAATCTCTACAGTGGCCTACTACATACTCCGCACATAGCAGAGAATCTTACACAATGCTCCTGATACCAGAGTTTCAAGTACATCTGTGGAAAAATTTTCAAAACATGTAAAAGGTGAGAAATGAAAAATTTGAAGAGTTATATAAAAATGGAAAGAGTGAGCAGCTCAGCTGAAAACTTTAGTCCTCTTGAAGCCTCTAGAAGTTTCTTTACTTCTGCATGACAACACGTTTATGGAGGCAGGCTGACCTGCAGATCATTCTATATTGTATTAGTTACTTTTATACTGCTGTGATGAAGACAACTTACAGAAGGAAGAGTTTATTTGGGAGTAAGGTCCAGAGGCATAACAGTTGTAGCAAAGTTTGTCAATGATAGTGGCAGGAACACCAGAGACCTCACACTTCCAATGGCCAAGAGGAAGCAGATGAAATAAGTTGGACATGGTGCTAGCATTTGAACTCTCAAAGCCTGCCGCCCATGGCATACTTCTTAAAAAGGCCACATGTTGTTTTAAAAATTAAAATATCCCATTCATATGATTTTACCAATGAAGACTTAGTAGCCAGATGCTGATGTGAAAGTCTGCTAGCTCAAAGAGGCAGAGAAAGCACCCAGCTAATCTTCCTGTTCAGCTGAAAACCCTAGAGGAAAAAAGCCCAGAGCTAAAGAGCTCCTTCTCTTTCTCCACACTGTCTTAAATATCCTTCAGCTCAATGTCCCTCCTTTCTGTTTAGTCCCTGTCATCTGGTTTCTTGCTCCACCTCTTGACCTAGGATTAACTTTATTTATTCTGGTGTACAGAAATCTCTTGGATTAAAGGCATGTAGTAGGGAAGATATAGTTTACAATTAGTTGATTACAGTAAGCAGAAAGCTCTAGGATTAAAGGCTGTCATCCCACAATAGAAACAGATTTTTCAATTCACAGTCTTGGGGTTCACAATGTGATCTAATATTCTGCAGCAGTCACACCTGCTGAGCCTCCCCAGACAACATTCCACATGGGAACCAATTATTCAAATATCTGAGCCTATGGGGGTCATTCTCAACAAACCACTACATATATCATATACAATATATGTTATTGATAAATTAGACATATATAATTATATATATACATATATATAATTTGTGTGTGATCTAGTTTCTTTCTATCACTTTTTAGAATATATCTACAAAAATCTCTAAATTTATCGGCAATCAAAAGCATGGGATATAAAGTAAATCAAGGTAAATAATTCCAAACTGAAGAACGAAGTACAACAAATCAAAGAAGAAAGTAAGAAAAATGACAGTAAAATCTTTCCTGTGAGCCAGCAACACCACACCTGCCAAGTCTATTCTGTTCCAAGAGATCTGAGTTAATGCCTCAAAATTAATTCATCCCCTCTTAGAAAAAAAAATGCTGAATCAGAATTGGCTGGATTCCTTAATAACTCTCAAACGTTCTTCACCAATACACAAGAGACCACTCAAATATATAAGCCATATGTCCTACATAAACATGTACATTGAATTCTCCTGCAAAGAATACAATCTGACATGGCACTTTCTTGTATTTACCAGAGTCTGTAGCTTGGAATTCTAATAAAGCAAAAACCAATCTTTTCTAAACCTTGGAGTTTAAAGGCTCTGAATCTCTGCTCTATTTTACTATGAAATTATTATATTTATTTTTATAGCAATGTCATACTCAATGTCTTAGACACCTTGAAACATCTCACGTATCACATTCCTTCTTATGTGTATCCAAACTCACGCTGTATATTGATTTCTGTTTGTAAATTTGTCTTGGCCACTAGAGTGACCTAAGCTCTAGTATTATAGGCAAAAACTATAACACATAAAAGTTAAATTCTATGAAAAGAATTCTCTTTATCCATTCTAATATCTATCAAATATTTTAAAAACATGACTCTCTATCTTTCTTGTTCATATTAACATTAAAAAAGTATTGGTTTATAGTCAAGGTAATTCTTTGTTCTTCAAGAGGATCTGGGATCAATTCACAGCATCTATGAGGGAGCTCACAACCATCTCTAATTGTAGTTCCAGTGGATCTGATGCCCTTTCCTGACCTTTATGGGCACCTGCACACACATGGTACTCATACATACATGTATGAAAAACATTAATACACATAAAATAAATAAATATTAAATCAAATAAAATAAACATTTAAAAATAAATATAAAAATAATTATAAAAGACTATAACATGTGCTGATACTCATAGATCAAATATCTACACACATCAAGAAGTGTTTAAGACACCCCACACATGTTTTTATCCATGCAAACACAGATTCCAGACTCCAACAAGATGATGCAGATTCTGAAATTTGATTTTAATAAATGTGCACATTCCCAATCTGAATGCAATTGCTTCCTCAAAAATTTCATTTAGTTTTTCTTGTACAGGAAGGAGCTGATATTGAGCTTGTCACTCAGTATCATGAATCACATGTCTTTTAATAGGCAAGACCATTGCCATTCCTCCTTGTATTTGTTTAACATTTGCATGTTATGCTGGAATTCATATATTCTACATATCTTTGTCATATGGAAGACCCAATTTTTGAAGGAAGAAAAACAAACCATTACCTTGCTATGGCAATCCAAACTTACTAGGGGATGCAACATTTTGTATTTAAGAATGAATATATTAGGGAAATATATATCATATATATGTTCTATATCTGATATATAAACTATGTATCATATGTATATAAAATATATGTATGAAATGGTCTTTATAGAAGTTTTTATTTTATTTACAAATATACAAATGCTGTTTTAGGTGATGCACAAAAGTACATTATAAGAAGTCTCTAATAATCTTATAATGAGAGATACAGGCTCAGTTTCTTAAAATTTTATCTACAGCCTACTTGTGATTGTCTTACATAATTTTCTATTGCTAAGATAAAACACAAAACTTATCAGAGAGTTAGAGTCCATGATGGCAGACTGAAGCCATGAACATAGGAACAAGTGAAGATTAGATCTTGATCTTCAAGTAGAACACTGAAAAATCACATCAATCTTTTGAAACATCAAAGTTCACCCCTCAGTGAAACACCTCCTCTAGCAAGGACACTCCATTCAATTCTTCACAAACAGTTCCATCAACTGGAGACCAAGCATTCAACATATGAGCCCATTGTGGCTGTTCTCTTTCCAATCACCACAGTTGTTAACAACATTTCCTCATGAATGTGGCATGGGTTTTTCAAGCAGATATAGCTAATTTATTAGGCCATTTCTTGAAATTTGAAGTTAAATCATTTAGGGGAGGTATAGAAATATTTTCCAGTAAAAATGTAATGAACCAAGGACATTTTGTTTTTATAATTTTGGGCAAAGTATCAGAATCAGGCTGATTTTTAGTAAAGTATGAATGACTCTAAACTGTCATTATTGAAAATTATCATGGTTATCTTCATACTATTTAGTTCTGTGATGATCCAGCTTGTCAGGAGTTCTCTATTTAGTTAAAATTAGTTGCATTTCAATCTAAGAACATCAAGGAAGTTGGGATAAATGCATCTTATTATATACAAGCACAAATTGTCCTTTTTTAGTAATAAGGTATTTTTATTCTCTATCACGGCATAAAATCTTATTAAATAATGAATATGTTAGAAGGAGAAATTACACAGTAATTGGCATGCAACTCAACAGGGAACAGCAAGCCTAGTACTGAAAATACTAGGGTTTTAGTTTTTACTTTTCAAACTTTACCCAAAGCATTATGTGTTCATGTACATGACTGTGTGTGGGGTGAGTAAGTGTGTGTTTGTGTGTGTAGAAGATAAGACCCTAGGATCTAGAAAGATGGCTCTCTAGTAACAACACTTGTGACTTAGAGCTTGGAAACACCTGAGACTCTAGCCTCAGAAAATTCAAGTGCCCCCTTCTGGTCACCAGAGGCATCAGCATGCACAAGGGCACAACATACATATACTTAAATAAAACCAAAATCAAATCTTAAACAAAAAGAAAGTATCAACTAGGGTAAGTCTTACCTTGGTTCAAAGAAGAAAATAGCCTTTTAAAAAATAAGCTCATCATGATAAATATTGACAGTATGTGGCTGTGCAAAGAGACCAGAAACTTTTTGAAATATCAGGTATGTTGCTACTGTTCTGCATTGAGTCTTTACCTCCAATAAAACCAGAATAAATCTTCCACTCACAAATTTGAAATTTAATATACTGTCAAACATTGGCTTACATAAATATTATATTTTATTGAAGTCAAGGAGCAAATAAGAGATTATTAGTGTTAAATTGAAAATCACCCTCAAGAGAAGCTAGTGGTTCAGCTTTGATGTCTTTCAGGCAAGGTTGTTGGACTGCCGGTATCTCTCACCTATACACCCAGAACATCAGATACTAACCATCTTTGAGGGAAGATTATGACATCCTAGCAGGAAATCTACCATATCTGTAAACATAATTTCATGCCCACAGTGATTGGCAGGGAATAAACAAACCAGAGGTGTCAAATAGTTGTATAGTGAGTTAAGGCAACATAAATGTCTAAGAAAATAGAGATGGAGAAAGAAAGGTAAAAGAAAAAAAAAAACAGCCATCCATCAGGGTCATGCAAATGAACTATCAACTTTACAGATTTTCACATAACAAACTTTGAATATGTAATCAAGGTCATTCATTAAGAAAATCATACCAAGTGTAACCACACCACTGAATTCTACCAATTGTTAAAAAAGGGTCTTATACAAACTTACAAGGAAACAGAGGGAGAGAGAGAGAGAGAGAGAGAACCCCAAGAAATATATATTAGTGCCTAAACATGTACACTGTTTAAAAGAAGTTTGTTACAGAGCCTCTCACCCAGGCCATATTTTCAGTATTCCAGTGAGTCACTTTCTATGAAGTCTGAGTAACAGATAGACCGAAGAGTGGGCACATGATTAATATGAAAAGAACACAGTTAGTACTGAGAATGGAGTCATTTGTTAGAAAGAAGCTGGGAGGTATGCTTGGCTTAGTGAGTCATGAATTTATTGGTACATTCCTCATCTCTTTTAAATTTATCAGCATACAATAAAGTATTAAATGCTTGATTAAATTTTCCAATATAATTCTTATAATTTCAAGAGTTTATTTATTCTATTTTGCATAAAGATAAATGACATTGAATTATTGCACATCTTATTGTCTATAATATTGGAAAACTAAGAGTTCCTTTGTACCTATGCTTCTTGTTTTCAACCTTCTTGCTCTCATTTAATCAAAATACCAAGTTTCTTTGGATGTTTGTTTTAAACTGAAGATTTGGTCTTTGTCTCTAACTACAGAGGCCTTCAAATCTCCATTTTTCCTTCTGTTTTCTTCACTTCCACCCTCTCCCTTCATTATTTCTCATTGTCCTTAATTAAAACTTTTGTTGACACCGAAAGCACAACATTATTTAGATTTCTCTGAAAGCTATGACTAGAACCAAACTCATTTTCATTTTATGAAAACATCTTTCTATTGTCAAAAAAAGAATTCCTCACATGCTCATGTTCCTGGGGTTTGGCACCCAGGAGGAAAGTATTGAGCAATGGTGAGGTACCTTTATGATCTGTTTAGATCATGGAGAAAGCTGCCTTCAGAGATCATTACAGTGGCTCTCACAGGCTCTCCAAACTCCTTTGAGAGCAAACTGTCAGTGAGCTCAACCTTCTCTTGTTCCCAAAGTCCAGCTGTGGTTTGTTTCTCTCCCAGGCGCACCCACCATTGTAATACCACTGACCATTATGAAACTCTACCATCATAACTCCACCTACCACCACAACACTGGTCATCACTCAGTCTCAGGGATTTTATTGTTGTAAAACAAGCAAGAAAACAAACAAACAAACAAATAAACAACAAACACCATGACCAAAATTAACTTGAGGAGAAAAAGGTTTATTTTATCTTACAACTAACCCTTAAGTAATACCCCATCATTGAGGAGATTCAGGGCAGGAGTCAAGGCAGGGACCTGGAGGCAAAAACTGATGCAGTGGCCATAGAGGGTGCTACTTATTGCCTTCTCATCATGACTTGTCCAGCTGCTGTCTTATAGCATCCAGGATCACCTGGCCAGGGAGGAGGGGGTGAAACTGTCCTAGTGAGATAAGCCATTCCCACATCAATCATTAATCAAGAAAAGGCACTGCAGACTCATTTACAAGCAATTGGATGGAGGTATTTCCTGAAGTGTGGTTTGATGGAGTGATGCTGTGCATTCTAACTGTTAATTAATCTGCTCCCAGAAGCCTACTTGCTGTACACCAAGTGAAGTTATGCTACCTTTCTTGTTATCTGTTGTCTCTGATTGGTTAAATAAATGCTGAGGCCTGAGATTGGGCAAAGTCAGAGGTAGGCAGGACTAAGGTGCTTGGTCTTCTGAAGCAGAGAGGTTCATGGGTAGAAGAAGCCTTCATCAGGACAAGAAAGAGCCTCCAGAAGAAGAGGAAGAAGCCAAGAGCAGGAAGGAGGAGACACAAAATGGGGTAAATGGAAGATCATTCCATGTGACCTAGAACATTGGCATAGAGTGGAGAATAACAGTCCAAGGGGACATATGTATATATGTGGTCATATATACCTGGGGAATAGAATTAAGGGATAGCTTAGATGTGTTAAGTAAAGAACTCAAGAAATTAAACACAAAGAAAACAAATAATCCAATGAAAAAATGGGAAACAGAGCTAAACCGAGAATGCACAAAGGAGGAATCTCTAATGGCAGCAAGATATTTGAAGAAATGTTCAACATCCTTAATCATCAGAGAAATGTACCTCAAAACGGCTCTGAGATTCCATCTCACACATGTCAGAATGGCTAAGATCAAAAACTCAAATGACAGCACATACTGGTGAGGCTGTGGAGAAAGGGGAACATTCCCCCATTGCTGGTGGGAGTGCACACTTGTAAAACCTCTATGGAAATCAATCTGGTGATATCTTAGAAAACTTGGAATAGTCCTACCTTAAGACCCAGCCATACCACTTCTGGGTATCCACCCAAATGATTCCTCACCAAACCACAAGGACATATCCTCATCTATGCTCATAGCAGCCTTATTTGTAATAGCTAGAAACTGGAAACAACATAAATGTCCTCCGACTGACGAATGGATAAAAAAAAATGTGGTACCTTTACACAATGAAATACTACTCAGCTATCAGAAACAATGAAACCATGTAATTTGCAATCAAATGGATTGATCTAGAAAAACTCATTCTGAGTAAGCTAACCCAGACTCAGAAAGATGCACATGGCATCTACTCACTTATAATTGGATTTTAGCCATATAGTATAGGATAACTATCCTACAACCAACACACCAAAAACATCAGGAATATAGATTTTGTTACCTTTTAATGGGACAATTTGCCCTAGGGGTGCTTCCATGTAGGCCTCCAGTACAAGAGGAAGCTCTTAGCCCTCATTTGACTGTTGAGCTGAGAGGGGCTGATATATAGGGACACTCCACATCGGAGGAGTGGGATGGGTGGGAGAGCAAGGAGAGGGTAGAAGGGTGGAACAGGAAGGGTGGAAAGAGGGTACTATGATGAGATGTAACTTGAAGTAATAAATAAACATAAAAAGAGATTGCACAACCCAGGCCAATCTTGTTAAAATCCATCAAGTGTCTGTGTGCTATTTATAATGGTGGGTTAAGGATTACCACTGTTGTCAACCAATTAACTATAATTTAAATGCTGAAAAAAATTTAGTTAGTTATTTTCTACAAAAATTCCTCCTCCCAGATGATTTATTTGTATCAAGATGCACAAAAACCAGCCAGGACACCCACCCACATCTACACAGACACTTATGATCACACACATCAATATAACATTGCCCACATTATAATATCACCCAGCACAACAGCACCCTCTGCCACTCTAGTATATTCACCTTTTAAAATTGATTACCTTACTATACCACTTACATCAGGAGTTCTGGCATCTTCTCTGGTGATGTGAATATGTTCTGCCATATTACAATAAATCTTCAGTGAATGGAAACAAATAATATTTTCTATCACTGGCTAATGGATAAATGTGAATGGCAGAAGTTTCACTATGGGATGTAAGTTTGCAAGTACTCTGGTGTGAGTATCCTCCATCCACCTTTGTTCCCATCATTTTCAGAGCAAGACTCCACATCTTCCCCATCTGTTCTCCTGCTTGGAGTCTCTGTTCTCTTGCAAACCTTCACTACAACTGTGACCCTGGTGACAGGGATAGAGTGAAGATCTTCTTCACTCTAGGATTTATGCTTTGTCATTGTCTTCAGGATGGCATATGACTAAATTTTCCCCCATCATCCTAGCACACAGAAGATATAAGGTTAGAAATAAGTGGTGAATAGATCAGAAGCAAAATGTAGTGTATTAAGAATTATTAGAGGGCACATCTGAATCTCATCCTCTATTGAGTTTATTTCTCAAAGTATTTGAATAATTTTCTCTCCATAGGCTCTGTAGGCTTTGATGGACACATATGTCTTTACTCTGGGAGTAAGAGTTTAGCATTTCAAGAAGGGGTTCTACTGTCCTTTGCTGAGAGAGGTATGTTTTTTTTTATCATTTTAAAATGCTAATGTCTGTCTAGAGATGATTCCTGAATAAGATAAAGTACCTTCATATATGTTTGGGCCAAGCAATATGCTGAAATTCTATTAAGCCTGGGAGTAAATAAGGAGTGTTTTCCAGTGTACTCATTTCTCCCAGGACAGGAAATTAAGATGTATGGAATGTGTATTGATAAGTTGTCTATTAAATATTAATCAATACATCCAGGCCAGGTTCTGCTGACCTGTAATCCTAGCTACTTACAAGTCTGAGACAATGAAATCACAGATTCAAGGTAAGCCTAAAGAGTAAGCTTGTAGCCATCCCAGGAAATTTAGTGAGAGCTTGTCACAGGGTTGTGGATATGGCTTACTGATGAAGAGTTTGCCTTGCACGAGATAGGTGATAGGTTCAGTCCTCAGTATCACCAACAAATCAAAACATATTCAACATTACAATAGCAACAATATAAAACATAGGGGATGAGGTAAATTTTGTAGGTGTATTTCCTCATTCTGAAGTCAAATTTTAATGTACCAGCCCATATTATAAGATGCCAAAGTGTATTTGAGAAGAATAACAGGTAAATACAGAGTTAGATTTTACAGAGAAGGAAAAGTGTATTGTAACCGAACTTTTAAATTATTATTTATCACTTATTTATTTATTACTAAATTCACTTATAACAAACACCAACAATTTCTTAACTATTAATCCTATAAGTTCCTACAACCCCTTTAACCTATCCACTAAACCTACTGATAATTATAACAACCACTTTCATAACCTTTTAGAATGATACAGTCTCTGGGGCAGGTCCTCAGTCATCAGGAACACAGTCTTTGTTGTAGATTCTTTAACACACTTAGCAGTCCTTTTTCTGGATCTCTCAGATGCAGGTTCATCAGGGTAAGTTGGTTATTACAGTCTCACCTTAAATAAGGCTTCATGCTTTCTTCTCTGTGGGAGACCCCAGCCGTCTGCAGGCCAACTTACTTCTTTTGAATCAGGAACTCAGCTGCTCTGCCTCAGTCCTTAAAGCCAGGCACCGTTTCCTTTAGGCCACTGATCGGACAGATCAAACCCCTCCAGGCAAAAGCTGAGCCACAGGGTCCAGTCCTTGGCCTTTTGGTGTCTTGCTCAGGCTTTCTTTGCTCACCGGCTTCTTTCTGCTTCAGGGAGAGAGCTGGCCATCAATGGCCAGCCGTTTTTTCAGCAGGACTCTTGGAGCTCTCTAGCATCAGGGGCCTCTTCTCTTTCTGGGCTCCATGCACTGTCCTTAAATAGGAGGAACTCTGTTTCAGCTTAATTTGGGCTCTGCCCACTTAGCAGCTGAAAACAATGTCAGGCCAGATACTTTGTTTCTTCAAGTCTATTGAGTCTTTCCTGTTTTTCCTGACTTCAACCTTGTTTTTCAGTCTATTGAGTCTTTCCTGTTTTTCCTAACTTCAACCTTGTTTTTCAGTCTATTAAGTCTTTCCTGTTTTTCCTGACTTCATGCTGATAATGCTCTTCAGGCCCCGAATTAAGAGATAGTATCAGAAACTCCTATATATTTTTTAAATCTAATTTATCTAACCCCTACAGTGTATTACTTCATTGTTCATATTGTTGTGGAGTCATGAAGATGTTATTCAGTAAACTTATTTTATCTTTCCCCTAGAGAAGAGTTACGTATGAACCTGTTGAAACATAGCTTAGATGACTAATCGTAGACATACTTTCTGTCTTTGCTCAGAGCATTCCCCTCTAGAGATGCTGCTGTGTGGCTTCAGGGTCTGTCCCTCGTGGCTTGTCTGAAGTGATGTGCTCTCTGTACATTTCTTAAAGGCAGGACAAAATGTGTGAGTGTCTGACAGCAAGTACCTGACCTGCTTACTGGCTGTTTGGTTCTGTAACTTTGACTTCTCTCCTGTGTTGGAACTGAGGACTATTTTGAGTGACTAGTGAGTGGTTCCTGGGATGGAAGAGAAGGAAAATTAAAAAAAAATTTTATGCTCCACACTAGCTTGTTTCCCTACTCCAATGTGGGTCCTGACTAAGCCATTGTAATATTCATAGCTTCCCTATTCCATTGTTGGAGTTGATGAAACCATTGGAGTATTGAGCCCATATGTCACATCTCATGTCTTCTTTCATACAACACAGCATAGGAGGAGATGCTGGGATTATGATCTGGAGATAGCATTGGAAACTGACATTCTAAAGTAGTGCGTGTCCAGCTCTATGCGACAGAGATGGAAGACACAACTGTAAAATAATCATACTTCAAGAGCAAAGGGCATCGTTTAGAAGCCAGAATCATGACAGCCTCTGAGGAAGTCAAACATTGGAGTAGTCAGCTACATACTTACAAAGGCCACACTTAAGGGAAACACCTAGAATTCGTGGCTGGCAAGATGGCTCAGCAGTTGTAAATACAAACTGCTCTTGTAGAGAACATGGATTCATTTTCCAGGATTCTCATCCGATGGCTTGCAATCACCACTCCTATCCAAGTTTCAGGGTGTTTGACACACGTGGGCCTCCAGGGGCAATGCACACACATGTGTATATAAGTTCAGACAGGCCAAGACACACACATACACACACACACACACATACACAAGCACACACACACACACACACACACACACACACACACACACACACACAC